>WACJ01000449.1:0-115395 GCA_008973525.1 Stenopsyche tienmushanensis | reverse complement strand
GAATTTTATGACTTTTACAATATGCAAACATTATGTCATATTCCTTCGATGATTACTTTTATGGATCATGTTATATATCGATTATTTATCATCAATAACTTTTCGATAATTATTTTTCGAGTCCTTTGGATTAATACATTTCTTATAAAGTAAATAATTAAATTGAGGTATCATGCCCTCATCAATGCAGACGAATACTGTTCATCAGTGTCACGGCCTACGATGCATCATGCATTGATAATTACATATAAATAGCCTGAATGCCACCAACACTTATAGCATCGCCATACAACATTTTAAAACCTCGTTTTATAGAAAATATTGTGTTGCAGTAAAATTCTCTATAAAATGTTCTTTTTTTAGCTGAGAATTATCACTACCGATAAGACAACATTAACATAATTACATCCAACTTGTGTGTTTTATCACATACAAAGCATTTTTTTTGAGATGGCTTTTAACATACGCTTTTCATTTATGAACATTTATGCTGTCTATGAATACTTTTTATTGCGATATCACATCGCGAAAATGTTTTCCCGGCTGCTTCTTGTTATGAGATGAAAAGTGATATTTGAAATACGACCTCGATATTTTTATATCGTTCGAGATAATCTTAGGACATGAAAAATAGTCGACGATTGTAAACAAAATAAGTGTTATTTTTATGCAAAATATCAGCTCCATTTTTTTAGATTTTATCGATTGTTATTTTCTTTATTGGAAGTCCGATAGCATCGGAGCTACATCATAATGACGCTTTCGATATATCGACTCAACCCTCGAGTCCCGTTCAATCAACGTCGACTCCGTCAATACGATATCTCGACGTGAGATCCGTTTGCTTTTTCAACAATTGAACGATAAGGAGTATCACAAACGTATATTGACGGACAAATAAAAACTTCAAAATTCTAGACATAAAATGAAAGGAGTGTGCTCATAAAGTGTCATCGAGAAGGTTCGTGTAGTAAGAATTCGAGCGAATCGCATAAAAAGAATTTCACAAGAGGTGGAGGATTTTGAATGATTCCCTTAGAAATAAGTAAGTGCAATTAAAAAAGTGATGTCGATAAGTTCCATTTATCTCATACTGATGCTTGAAATTTAACGAGAATTAAGAAGTGCAAGATATCAAGCCAGAGGAAAGTACTCATTAAAAAAAAATCTAAATCCGCAGCTCTTTTCAAACATATTATTGAATGGGAAATATTTATGATCTATCAGTTTGCGAAAAATTGAAACAATCAGGTTTGAGTTTCACAGAGCGTTTGAAGTATTATAGTTCGGGAGCTAAGATGTCAAAAGTGGAGCAATTTGATAGTTCTGTTCCTCAAATCTAGAAATGGTACAAATTTAAAGTAAACCTGAAATATCATTTTTGAAAATTTTATAAAAATATTATCATCAGATCTGGGCATATCTTGAGAATTTTAAATATCTAAGAAATCACTGGTGTGTTGTGGACTTAGATGAATGTGCTGATATTATTCAATTTCGGGGATAATTACTTCGCCTTAATTGGCACATACAAATCATATTGCGTTGTATCGTAATACTTTAAGATTAATTGTTTCAATAATGCTATCAAATATCTTTGATCGAATGCGCAGATATAAATTTCAATAGCTTTTCGACAATTCGCTTATAAATAGACACCTGTTATTTTTAACAAATATCAAATAAATTCAATCAATACTGATTACCTAGTATCTGCACTCGTTATATTGTGTTTTTCCATAAAAACTTGGCTCATTATTTTTAATCTTCCTTGATTTACGTCTGGAGAAACTCTTTTTTGCCTTTTGTGACACTACAGAGCCGTTTTTTTAAGATTGTATTTAATTTAAGAACATGATTATAATACATATAATAAATTGTTTTCACACATGCTACTGTATCAGGAAACAGCTCGATAAAAAACATAGAAGTTAGATAATAAAAACCTCATTGTTGTTTTATTCAAAGTGAAATGAAAAACTCGGAAAAATGTGTAAGCTGCTTTATAGACTTGGAATCGACAAATACAACCTGAGGATCAATTATCTTCATAAAATAAACGATATAAACTGACACATATTGAAGAAAATGTAAGCAATTATGTAAAATATGCAAAACGATACATACGTTGCCTATTGATTTTGTGAAAAAAAGCGGATAACACACAATTCTATACTTCGAATGGTCTATCAAGATCGATCGCAACGAAGCCCTTTGGTCACAAGTCCAACTACCAATCGAAAATGAAATAGAACTAAAGCATCACGTTCGAAGAAAAAGAGAAGTGTTAGTGGAAAGTCTATTTTAATCTGCGCGACGCGACAGGCCGAGATCATCGAAGACGTTTCCAAAGTCGAGAATTTGTATACTGTTGATTTTCCTAGTTTCAATATTAACTCTTAATAGTGAGCTATTTTAATATCATTCAAATTTAGATGCTATAATCGTTTGTCCGTCACTTATCATCCGTACAAATCTACTTAACCTTCAGGATCGTCGCAGTGTGTATGAAGCTTGTACATAAATAAATGAACACTGTCGATAGCACACAATATTCGGTAATTTCTTCGAGTGAACATTAACAATATACATGAAATGGATTTATTATATCATTCACACATCATTATTAGTCGATGAATTTTGGTTGACGATCCAAACAATCGTACGATGTTTCTCTCCGAGCTCAACTGGAATTCGCTCGCAAATAGGCGACCATACTACCATACAGGCTGAGATTTGCATTTGAATATTTAGTGCAGCGCTTCTTAAACTTATGTAGTCCGCGGACCCCCTCTTGAGCAAAATTTCTTTCGCGGACCCCCTCGTGAATGAAATTTTGTTTGACGGACCCATTTCAACCTCTGTAACCTAATTTTTCCAACAAACAAATATTTCTTGGTCAAAATAGATCTTTTTATCATGTTTTCTGTAAATAATTTGTCGAAAATATATATTTTTCAAGTATAGATAAATGTTTTTTTTTATATTCTAGCAATGTCTTCCCGGACCTTCGGGGTCCGCGGACGCCAGTTTAAGAACCGCTGATCTAGTGCTCTATTTAAATACGCGAAGGTTGCTTTCACATTCGCTCTCTTTCTACGATATTTTCTCTTAAGGGGGGCAATCCTTTTAGACGCTCGAAATTCGAGTCGTTTTTCATGATTTTTTTTAATGATGATAAAAAAATCATACCATTTTAATTTTAAGTGCTAATTTATTTTATTTTTTTAAAAACAAAATGGCGAAGTTATAAGTTATTCCATTAGACGCCTTTTCTTGTGATATCAAACGGCTCGCCATTTGTCGAAGGTTTCCTGTTGAACTGAAATCGAAAACGAAAACATTTTTAATATGTGTGGACAGTCAACTAAGCTATAAAAATTTTAAAAAGTATAAAATAAAAAATTTAGTAGGCTTTTTAGCTAAACTTTCATATTTTTTACCATTTTCTTGAAAATATTTACCCCCAAAAAATTATTTATTTATGCGACAACCTTAAAACTTTAGCCTAATTGACTAGATAATATTATAGCGAGAAACATCCCAAAACTTTAGTCAGATCGATCGACAACTTTTTAAGCTACAGCTGGCGAACATTTTAAAAATGTAGTTTGAGATAATCTCGTTTAAATATTCAATGTGATTAAACTTTCAATTTTAGTGAGATATCGATCAACCAATGATTCTAGGTGCATGTAATGGACCTTCAGTTTTCTCAAAAAGTTGATTATCTTCGACTTACTTTTGTTTTCGCTTTTGTTTCAGAAAGACTCTTACGGTTCTACCTCGCTACCAGCGCTTCGTCGGTAAAAGTCAGCAAAGACTTTACAGTAGGTGCCAATATTTAATGTATTAATCATCTTCAAAATGAAGCTGTAGTCGTTATTAAATATCCCAGTAGCAATGTATGTTAATATTTCAATGATTTTTACACCAGAATGTAGGTGCTTTGGAGCCAGTCACCAAACCGTCGAGTTAAAACATTCATTAGCATTTTGGATATGCCCACCTTTGAAGTAATTCATCCCTGGATAAATCTTTATAAATTAGTAAGAGATGCTGTTTTATCTCTTGGCCAAGAAATGGAGTCAGCTCTTCAAGATTTGTATATTTTTTAAAGCAATGGTTTTCTGCCATTTATAGTATACTCTCGATATGTTTTACTTTCGGAATACATAGTTTTAAAAATAAACTTGATAAAATTATTTTGAACGTTGTAAAGGGTTTGTCCCTCTTAATCGTATCGTTCATTTTCAATTGTCGTCAATTTAATAATCGATGTAATCAATTGAATGAAACAAAATCAAAGTAGTTTTTCTCCAAAGTGCTTTGCGATTTTTTGATAAAAACTAACAACAGGGTTGCAATCTATTTTGAAGTATCCAAAAAAAATCATAGAGTAATTTCAAATTTAAGTGCTTTCATCGTATTTTATTTCTATATCGACAGATTGTATTTATAGTAAATTTATATATGGCAAATCTCACTCAAAGCTAGTATCTTTTAATTTGTTCTCAGACTGGGAGCTTATTTGCGATAAATAAATCTAAATGAGGAAAATCCGAAATCTTTGCAACGATGTTGTGATTAGATCGCAATCAATATGTTGACAAATAAATGAAAATAACGACATTGCAGGATCATCGATTCTCTCGAACAGTCGTCCTCAGAAAAGTAAAAAACTCGATTAATGTTGTTAAAATATTTGTAATTTAAATGACGGATTTTAATATTCCATAAACTTTTGTCTTTTTTATAGAAAGCATGAAGGTATTGTTATTATTGGGCGCGCTGGCCTCCGTGGCCCTCGCCGATCTCCACATTTACGTCGATGACAAAGAAATCGGTAAGCATATTTCTATAGAGGATCGCCAATGCCCGGTTTACACGAGGACAGTTTCGAGCCAGTACCGACAAACTAGCGACTCTAGCTTTGTGTAAACAAAACTAGTTTCGTTTTAAGATACTTTTTAGTTAAAAAAACGGAAGTAGAGATACTAGCTTACAAGCGCTCGCTCATTCTGCTAGCTTGAAAATTGGCCTCGTGTGAACCGAACTCGAGATCGCTCTCTAAATGCTATACTGACAATTTAATTCGGAATTGCAGTCGACAGTCGTCTCAAGCCTCTCGACGTCACTCATTTTACCGTCAAGAAAGGTAATACTGAAATCGTCGTCGACGATCTCGAAACGAAGAATGCCGTCAACGATCTTATAATCGGATTTTTGGAAAGCGTTCGCGAACAAATGCCGCATGGTTTTCCCGACCGTGGAATCCCACCCTTGGATCCCTACAACAGAGACTTGGTCAGCTTCGAATACAGCATCCCTCTTCTTTTCCGGTGAATATTACACAGCGAACGCGACAACTTCGATGCTGCTTCGTGACGCTTGCTTCGTTTGAATTCAATTATTTTTTTTCAGTGCTCAGTTGAACCTCAGAAAAATCATTCTCACCGGACTGAGCGATTTTGTCATCGATAACATCAACTTCAACATTATCAGATTGTCCTTCGATTTTGATCTGTCCATTCCTGACATCAATTATAGCTGTGAGTAAATGCTCAAAATTAAACACTCTCTTTGCTTCGAAGCTTTCTGATGATCTCGATAAATTTTAGGCGACTTCGACGTCAACGGCAGACTCACGGTCGTCGTTCACTTCAACTTCGGAGGTGCAATGAGGTATTACAAATCTTCGTTCGGTTTCTTCGATGGATCGAACGCAAACTAAATACCGCTTCGTTTCAGATTGAGACTGAGAGACTTCAAATTCGGAGGAAGAGCTCAACTCGGAACGAATGCCGACGGTTACTTGACGCTCAGAGACTTCAACCTGTACTTCGACATCAGAAGAGTTTCGGTGAGTGTAATTTTATTTGATATATTATTTCAAACGATAACTCGAAATACAAATAATATTTCAAAACTTACATTTTGTTGCATCATCAGGTGTACTTTGAAAACGTCGTCGGGGACGGTCCACTGAATGACATCTTCAACTGGCTCCTCAGCCAAGTCACCAACGGCGTCGTCCAATTGATGATCGAAGGATGGTCGAATGCTCTGAGCGACGCTATGTTCGACGTCATCAACGAAGCCCTCGGAAACATCAAATTGTCCGATCTCATCGGTTAATAAGAACGCTCGTGTTTATTGAAATTTTGATATCCTCATCATTTGAAAATTATATGTATTTATGAATGTACTTTTTTTTAAATAAAGTCTCCTATTATTGCATAAAATGCTTTTTATTATTCTTAATGAGTGTTACCGAAGTAGTTTACCCACATTTTTGTGGTGATAAAATCGCACAACTCTGTGCCTATCAACTTTTTTACAATCTTACGACGAGCTTTGTTAATGTAACTGAAAGAAAAGCATCAAATAATTTCTAAATTATTATTTTACGCTCTTCTTTCCGTTTTGCGGGATTTTACACTAATGCGATCGAAAAAAATATTTTTTGGTTGAAAAAACTCACAATTTTAGATTGTGAAAACCAGGTTGGTTTGGCATACAAAAAAAATTGATGATTATGGCCAGAAGTGGTTTCAAATGATACATCCAGAAATAATGAAATTTCTCAAATTATTGTTTTTTTAAAATTATTGGGAAAAGGGTTTGAAGATTTAAATGACAATGATATCGAAGAACTATTTACCGAAACTTCCGACCCGTCATTATTTACTGCCCAAAATTTAGATGACGCTCTCAACCTTGCAAGAAAATTGGATAATATTGTGTTCAAAATTGATCCAACAACGAAAAGTGCTCTAAATTTCCAAAGAAACCTTCGAAATACTTGTGCACAACATGAACAAATATATAGACCTTACGAAAAAAAAACAAATTCCAAAATCACGGATTTTTTAATAAAAGAAACTATTCATGAAAACTCGAATATTTCCACTAATTCTCAAATTGGATTGACCAGTACATCCGATGGGGAAGGCGATTTCGAACCAGTTATGAAGAAAATGGTTAGAGTGATAGAAGACAGCAGCGAAAATGAAGATTAATAAATCAATTTAAATAAAAATAATATTATTTTAAATATTACATGTATCTACTACAATTTTGAAAATATAATTTTGAATAAATATTTTTAATAAACAAGCTGTGGATCGTTTTAACGTAGAATTTTCAAAGAAAAGAAAAATCAAAGACTTTATTTACGCTTTTTTTTATATGGTGGAACCTATCTTATATTTTTGTATAAATTCCTTGCATTTTTTTGCGCGGGTTTCTGAAGAACGTATCGACGTACGATGAGTGTGTTACGAAAGGCTTTTAAGACAATGAAGATAAACATCAAACATTTTCAAGCCAAATGTTCGATTTTCGGCTACTGTGATTTATATTTGCGTGCGCTACAAAATCAGACTGATTTACAAATTTTGAGAAAAAAGTTGTGCAGATAATGAGCAGTTAAAAAATCGCAGCTCAGACCACTATCAATAAAAGCATTGTTTTATTTGATCTTAAAAAAATGTCTGCCGACGATTTTTATTATTTTTCTACTGATAATCATAACAAGTCAACACTAATGCTTCTTACTTTGGTTTGATTTGTTGAACGATGTCTATGTCGATGTCGATGTGGTAATGTTTTCATGTTGCAGTGCATTTAAATTGTTTATTTTATCTCTTATATGAGTAAGATTTTTAAGCCATATGTAGTTCACCTTGTGTGACATTTCACGAAAAAATAAAATCGTCAATTTTTATTTCAAGTGTTTTAGCAACTCCCAATTATTTTTGGTGATTTATCAATAATAATATTTATTTATTTATAAAAAAAATGGAAGAAAAAAGGTACTATCTTGTTAACGGGGGGCAAACTTATTGGTGAATTGAAAACGCGTTCATTTCGACACAATAAAACAAACAAACCTAACCAGATTTGAATTTAAATTTAATAAAAAAAAAAAATGTTAGTAGTCGTTTTTCAATTACCAATATGTTTGCCCCCCGTTAACTGGATTGTACCAAAAAAAGTTTATAACAAGGAAAAAAAATGGTATTCAATCGCATTCACAAGTCTCACAATAGAAAGTGTTTTCATGCCTTCCTCCGGAAATTTTGCGATTAGAGCACACCGTGCAGTCTTCATGTTTGTTGTATATAAAATGCCTGATCCCATCCGAACGTTGTTCCTTGTCTCCTGTCGATGGTCCTTTCAGTTTGGACTTTGGTATTCGAAATTTTCTGATCAACAACATCAACAAATTTGACGAATTATGTTGTGTTTCAATGGTTTTCGTGTTTCAACGACAAACCAAATGTCGATATAGCTTCGACATAGGAGTTTTAAGGGTTAAGAGATCCCCGTCTGTCTGTGTGTGTTTTCTCCGCATCTAGTTCGATTAAATGGTGCTTATAAATTTTCCCCAATGTTGCCGAATAATTACGATAGGGCATCTGTTTCACATACATCTATCCGAATTCGTGAATGCTAATAATTAAAACATCCCTTCGGTCTTTTACAGAAAGAGTGTTATTTTATTTTAAAATTCACGATCGACCGTTCGCCGATCTCTGCAGTCGATCATAGATTGATACAATTATGCCTTGAAATACGATTATCAAAAATCGATAGTAAGAGAAACACCTGGATTTCAACAAAGAAAACGAGCATCCTAACTAGATTCATTTCAAATTAGTACTCCGATTTTGTGATTAGATTATAATCAACGGACGAGTCAATAAAATCTCGAAAAATCAAGAAGTCAACCATTCGCAGCCCATCTTGTCTCCGAAGTAGTTGTACAAGTTGAAAGGTAATCATATATGTGTTTAATTCATATGATTTTTGATATATTTATACTCAATCGATCGAATAAGAACAGTTATTTTTCCTTCCAAAGCTATGAAGTTTTTGTTGATATTTGCCGCTTTGGCCTCCGTGGCTCTAGCAGATCTCCACTTCTATGTAGACAACAAAGAAATAGGTGAGAAGACGTCGCATTAAGAGTTTAATTGTTTTATTGACAAATCGTGATGATCCTACTTTGTTCTTTTTAAACGACGCGCAGTCGACGATCGCCTCAAGCCTCTCGACGTCTCCCGATTGATCATCAAGAAAGGCAACGTTGAAATAGTTCGGGAAGATGCCGAAGGAAAGAATATTATCAACGATCAAATTATCAAGTTTTTGGAAAACATTCGCGAGCAAATGCCTCACGGTTTTCCCGAACTCGGAATCCCACCTCTGGACCCCTACACCAACGAACTGATCAGCTTCGAATACAGCGTACCTCTTCTCTTCAGGTGACTGCTCTGTCGATTCGAAAGCTTTCTCCGGGACGTAGTTCAAACGAAACGTTTCAAATCCGAATTATTCCTTTCGCAGAGCCCAGCTGGACCTCAGAAATAACGTCCTCACCGGACTGAGCGACTTCGTCATCGACAACATCAACTTTAACCTCATCAGATTGTCCTTCGATTTCGATCTCACCGTTCCCGACATCAACTACAGCTGTGAGTAAATCGACGATCGTAATTTATTTAAGGAACTGCACATCACATTGACCATTTCTCGTTATGCTCTAGGCGACTTTGACGTCCACGGCAGAATCACCGTCGTCGTTCCTTTCGACTTCGGAGGTGCAATGAGGTGTGACAAATTCTAAATATTTCGACGATCGAACTGAACAAACACTAAATCGGGTAACGTTTCGTTTCAGGTTGAGATTGAGAGACTTCAGATTCGGCGGAAGAGCCCAACTCGGAACAAACGACGAAGGTTATTTGAACCTCAGAGACTTCAATTTGTACATCGACATCGGAAGAGTTTCGGTGAGTGCAGATTTTCATCTCTCCGCCATCGTAACTTGACGTACGACAGTTTTTAAACAAATCTGCATTCTATTCAGGTCTACTTTGAAAATGTCGTCGGAGAGGGTCCTCTCAATGACATCTTCAACTGGCTCCTCAGCCAAGTCACCAACGGCGTCGTTCAAGGAATGATCGACGGCTGGTCCGAAGCTTTGAGCGATGCGATGTTCGACGTCATCAACGAAGCCCTCGGAAACATCAAATTGTCCGATATCATCGGTTGAGTAGACATTCGACAGACGAAAAGTTTCCAGAATTTCCGGCGATGATCGATAAAATCTATTTCATATTGGGAAATTCGAAAATTTTATTACAATACAATTACAATAAAACTTTTATGAATATATTTTTTTGTTTTAAATGAAAACCATCGATAAAATCTAAATTATTTCACAATCATCACATTGTCTTGTGCTATTTCAATCGCATACAGTTGATCGTTATCGACATGAGCGCATTTTTCAGAGATGATGATCAATTATCTATACAATCAATAAAAGAAAGCAAACAGTTTTAAGATATGTAGATTATTTCAAAGTAATTTTCGCTGACAACACATAAGCAATTATTTCGCTTTACAAATTATTAACTGAGCAACGAATGACAACGTGAAAGCGAGAACTCGTTCAGGTCATGATTTGGGTCGCAGTGAAATGATTATGTATTATCTTACAAATATTTTACCTTTCGAAAAAAAAAGTACATTATAATTGATATTCTAGAGTGCTAAAATACGATATATCGTCGACTGTGAAACTAACGAGGACTGCAAACAACGACCGTTATTGGCTCATTGATGACTAAAAATGCTCGAATACGAACCATTTCTTTTTTCAGGGTATCAGTGCTTAACTTTGTAGTGCATCTTGTTTACACATTAGCGCAATCAAACAAGAGGGAGGAAGACAACAAACAAAATTCCGTTTATCAAAATACATCATAGCACTCAAAGGGTTAAGAGAAATATTACATAATACAATAAGGAAAATAAATACTTTATATTAAATATCAGAAAGCGAGTAAAAGTAGAAAAAGGCTACGGATATTATACAAATGTGAGCTTCTATTTGCATCCGAGTGAAAAATGTGCTTAACATATGTTTCCAAATAGATCTCGAATATTAAAATAGCTCTATATATTTACTGTTCGTTTCAGGGATTTTCAAAATTCTAATGAATGAAATGTCGGAAAACTGAAACGATAAGAACGGATTATTATCATCAACGCGGAAGACTTTTTGCTTCGAGCGAGATAATATTTCAGCTGCACTTTTATAAAAAATAGACGATACGAAAATGTTCACACATTTTTTCTATGACGGAAAAAAACCATCAGCTACGATATCATCTATCGAACATCGCAAATCACAACAAAAGATCAAATCTCAGATGCTATTTTTAAAACAAACATCAGGCGATATTGTATTGTATCTGCGATCTAAAACGACTTACGTATTTTATTGTTTTCAGATTTGATCAAATGTGAACTAGAAACATATTTTAAAACATGTGCTCATTATAAAGTTACATCAACAACTTTACACAGGCATTGTTGTGTTTACTCCGAAATTCCAAAAAATATTATATATATTGTTTGGTGACTTCAATAGTATGAGGGTCCTGATTAGGGATTCGTAATATCAATTATTCGAATAACGAATATGAAATTGGTAAAATATTTTAATATTCGAGTATTCGAATATTTTACATATATATATACGTACAAAACCACTTATCTGTCAGGATCCTCGCAGCGCGTACGAAGTTTGTAAATCAATAAATAAATACTGTTGATAGCACACAATACACACATAAACATAAATAATACACTTGAAATTGATTAATTTGGGTTATTGATCTATACAATCGTACGATATACTCAAGACACTCTCTTCGTCTTTGTCTCCCAATCATAGTCTCCGAACTCAACGTGCAAGAATGCTCTTTCTAAATCACTGGAATTCAATCGCAAATACGCGACTGTACTCATCGAGAGGTTGAACTTAGCCGTGATTTCGTTTTTATTGAGCTTGCTGTCGAAAAAACCCTCTCAATTGTCAATGAGGTTGGTTTTATCGAAAATAGAGAATCGCAAAAAATATATAAAATATCGCATCTTTTTGAATAATTTTTCAATAAACTTTTGGTGTGCTGATTTCAATTATATCGGCAATTGTGTTGTCCAACTGTTTTCTGATTCTATTACTTTTTTTATTATATTACAGCCTTAAACGGTATGTTCTCCATAAGTAGCCTTGCCACTGAAGTGACATGAGAATTTCGTCATCCTGTAGTTTTGATAGGAACAAAATGACTGAAAATTTGTTTGGCGTATTATCTTCAATTTGATACCAGAACCTTTTCAGAATCGAAACCAAAAATTTAACTTCCAATAATACTTGTGTTATAATTTTTCACCTCAGGAGCAATTTATCTTGTATTGCTACGCAATGTACAAACAATTGTCAGTCAGTAAAGAGGTTTTAGTCATTCTGAAGCAAGCGACATACGCGTGAATCTGTTGTCCATAGTCATATTTCTGTAAGGGAACACGCGTACATATCGAATGCGGTCCGAGTCTGTAGTCTGTGAGACTAATGATTAGCGATCTAGGGTTAGTGAACAACAGAAAGACTCCAGTTTCAATATGAAATTAGTTTGCGAAGGGCATATCGATACCATCAAATGTTTCTTTGTTATTTAATTTGTTTATGTTGTAATATCTGAGATTTCTATTAATAAAGAGAGATTACCCAATAAGTACGCACATAATAATGATCTGATAAGATTTTAATCGCATTTAAGAGAATCATATATGATCGAAACAGCCTCTACGATAAATCATTGTGAGCTCTGCGCGATTGAATCGAGACGGTCCCGCAAAAAGGTAGTGTACTATTTTTTGTGACAAGAATTTGAGAAAACTTAATGCAGTTAATGATAAAATGATCTTTAAGATGTTCATGATCTCTACTTAAATTAGTGACTTTCTATTTCAGAAAAATCATGAAAGTGTTCTTAGTGTTGGCAGCATTAGCCTCGGTGGCTTTTGCAGAATTCCACTTTTTCGTCAACGAAAAGGAAATCGGTAAGCAATCGATCGTTTTTAATTTCGTTTTACAAGTATTAAATTTTGTTCTGATATTTAGATATCTCTGGTTTCTTCCTTCGAATCTATTTTTACTATAAACATTTGATATCAGTTTCAACATAAGGTCGTTTGAAATAGAACGTAAAGATTTTTAAAACAACCATTTGAGCTTTCAGCCTCCGAATATGTTAACTTATGTCAACTTCAAAAATGATAATTTAACAAAAAACTTATCATCGCACAAAGAATCGATCTTTATTTCGACCAATATGATTTTAAAAAGATAAATTGTATAAAAAAGATAAATGAAATGAACGTCATCGCTTTCCAGACAATGAACTCACCAGGAGGTTCGACATCAACCATTTGGTCATCCAGAACGGTCCAGTTCCAGCTACCGTCGAAAAATTCGAAGGCAAAAATGTCGTCAACGACCTGATCATCGCGCAGTTGGAAAACTTGAGGGAACAAATGTTAAACGGAGACCCCGAATTGGGCATCCCAGTCATGGACCCCTTGAGGGTCGAATCGGCATCGGTCACACTCAACCAACCCATGATCTTCAGGTAAAATCAGAACATATTTGAAATTTAATCATATTTTTCACAATTTAACGGTAAAATGCTAAAAAATTACAGAGCCGATATCACCGTGGAAGACGTCATCTTGAGCGGCTTGGCTGGATTCGTCATTGAAAATATCGCCTTCAATATCCTTCGATTGACTTTCGACTTCCAATTGATTTGGCCCGCAGTCGATTTCCAATGTGAGCATGAACATATTTAAGTGTAAGTATTGCATTCAGGACGGTTTAAATAATTTGTTTTTTTTTTTGCAGCCAACTTCCACGCTAAAGGAAGAGCTGCCATAATTTATCCGTTTGAAATTGAAGGAGTTGCCAAGTGAGATAATTTTACATTTGAAATTGAACAAAATTAAAATGTATGCTACATGATTAATGAATTGAAAATAATTTAGATGGAGAGCAGAAGGATTCAGCGTCTCTGGAAGAACTCAACTCGGAACTAACGATGGTGGATTCTTGACTTTGAGAGAATTCCGTCTGGACATCGAAATGGACAGCCTCTCGGTAAATATGTTATATTCAATTTAACGCACAAAATAAATTATTTTTTTGTTTGAATTGCATACCAAATTAACAACTCGGCAACCATAAACTGATATGATTTTTTTTGTAATTTAACATTGCCATTCTAAAGTTGATAAGGACACTTCCGAGAATGAAAATAATAGAGTGACATTTTTTCAATTCCTAATTTTCAAATTGGAATATTCGTTATCTTTCTCCACATCTACGACCTTTGAAATGTTATTTTTTTGGTTCCACAAAAAAGAACATTGTTTGTATCCAAAGATTGTACAGAGCACGAGAAAACTGCATTATTTTAAACATTTTCATTATTTTAATTTTTTTTTTTAACGATCTTGAAACATAAAATATATTGTAAAATAAACAAACATATCTTCAAGTTGTGAATTTTATCTACGCGGTCTGTGCGGTTTTAATAAGCTAATAATACATTTTTATTTATTGCGTAAAATTCATGGGATTTATTAATATTTTAATCTTAATCCGGTGATTATGAAAATAACATAAATATATCAACAGTTTTCTCTTTTAATAAAAAAAAATTGCCATGATCGAAAATAACAAGGAGAAGAATCGCACAACCCCAATGAAAGATTATGTGATCGTAAATGCGGTAGTGGTAGTCTTTGCGTCGGGGATCGCCAATCTTTTCATCCCTCGCGAGGAAGAAAATTGTTACGATTCGTTTGTAAATATGCAATGACAATTCGCAAGATTGATTCTAACGCTGTGTGTGCTTTCTTCAGTTGAGCTTGACCGGAATCTCAGACGACGGTCCTCTGAGCAATATCATTGACAACATCAAAGATCGTCTCGACGAAGATTGGCTCCAAAACGCCCTGGCATCGCTCTCGGACACCCTTAGCGAGTCTCTCTTCGAAGACATTAACGAGTTGCTCGGAAACATTTCTCTCGGCGATATCATCGGATAGGCGATTTTTACTTTTTTACAAAAATCTTAAACAGATAAAATAAATTTATCAAAAACCAAGCCGTGCTTTCATTGACCTATCTAGATCCCCAAAGCTGCAAAGATAAAATAGTCCCAGAGTGTCCTTAACAACGCATCCATCTATTGCGCGATATCAATATAGTATTTTTATGTCAAGTTAAACCTTTTTCAATTCAAGTTAAACTTTTTTCATTTCAAATTAAACCTTTTTTATTTCAAGTTAAACTGTCAGGTGTCAGATGAAACGAAACAAAGCACAGATTTTTCAAGCTAGCATCGCTCCCCATCTGTCATTTTTCTTCTTCTTTAACTTTTCATGAGTGTAAAGATTTTTGCAAAGTTTAAACACGTTTTTACGGATGGATAATAATTGAAAATTTTAATCTTGTGCTTAAAAAAATAAACGGTTTAATTTGGAGCATAAAACATTTCACCTAGCATCTGACAGTTCAATTTGAAATGAAAAAGGTTTGATTTGAGTCGAAAAAGGTTTAACTTGAATTGAAAAATGTTTAACTTAAAAATACTGTATATGAGCGAATAGTTAGCTGCCGGCTTTTAATGCTTTTAGGTGTACATCTCTGGAATCGTTGAAAACACTCAGTTAAACGACATCATAAATGCCATCATCAATCAATTCACCGATGATATCTTCCAAGGCCAAAAGGAAGCACTTTCGGATTGGCTCACCGAAGTCCTATTCGATACCATCAACGAAGCTTTAGGAAATATCTCCCTTTCCGACCTAATCGGATAAATCAATCGGACGTATAATATAATATATCAATCCTGGCACTGCAACCTGAACGTTATATCGGCATCTTAAAACTTATCTATTTCCCTGATATGAATCTTTAAATAAAAATAAATATTACTATGACTATTTTTTTTTATTCAAGAACCATAAAAAAAACATCTATCTTCGAGCTCTTTAAATCGTAAATACATATTTTCATTCGAATATTTCGATTTTCAGATAGCTGTAAATGTACGATTGCTGCAAAAACCTCTTTTTTGTTTTATAACATGGGTTAATACTATGGATTTATTTCAATTCCACACTTGCACGCTTACAATAAACGAACAGTACAAAATTGCGTTGAATTTCAAGATCGATTTAAAACAATTTTGATTCAAAATATTCATAAAACCTTTATGAAAATAAAAGAAAAACAGTAGGCGGACTTGCAGCGTTGTAGCTCCCGCAAGAAAAGAAATATATAGGTGACTGGGTCAAATTTTACCCACGATACCAATATGTGACTTGTTTCATTGGGTGTATTTTTTACTTTTTCCCTTTTTAATTAATATTACAACAGTAATGAAGGAACAAAAGTGTAATCATTATTCCATCTATTCACCATGATGGATCTGTGGATACAGAGAACGCCAAACCAGAAATTATTCAATTTCATAATAGTACTAAATATGAAGTTGATTATTTGGAGCAAAAATGTGCAAATTACTCGGTAACCAAAAAAAATTAGAGATGCCCATGATATACAGTTTTTTCATTCATTGAATATTTGTTCCTTTAATTAATTTGTACTTTGGAACCCGTAAAAAACGACTGAACAGGAATAAATATATTAGAAAAATAGGAAATAGAATATATGGGATGTATTAATATTTATTTCTTGTTTGAGTTTTTTCAATAAAAACATATTTTTTACTTTTCAAATACACACAATCCAAAAAAGTGTCAAACAGCCGGGCTTAAACTACTAACCACTAAAATTAAACTACGATAAGAAATGCTTATTTTATTTCACCCCCATTCATATTTATGAAAATAATTCAAAAATATGTTTGTATCGAGTGATTTCCTGGTGTGGGTTAAATAAGATCCACGAAGTTTACAGTGTGGCCAAAAATAGCGATATCAGTTAAGGGTTAAATACGAATTCAGAAGGATAATTTCATCGTTCAATGATTGCAATAAAATCGTGCGCGATTTCGGGGGTTCCCAATAGTAACGCGGTGTCGGAACGGTTCAAATTGAGATGGTTTTGAATCCCTGGCTGGCCGGTGGATCGATAATATAATATATGCACACGCAGCACCCACGCAGTACGACCAGAAAGAACACAGCCATGAAACCTTCTAAATGGCTCAAATATGTAAGGACATCACGCCTCTAGTTTTTGACAGCTGTCACGTGTCACTTGTTGGGTGTGCATCGTTTTGTGTCTTAAGCATTTTGTGTTATCCCTATCACCTGTGAATTGTGTGAAAAAATGTTTTTTCTAATCGTACCAATGTTGCATTTTGAAAATAAATAATATGAAATGCTAAAACCTCCTTATTATGATTTTTAAAAATAAAATTAGATTTATCTATTTGAAATGTTCCCTACTTGCAAATTATATATTTCATTTGACAGAATTGTCTATTGAATCAAAATCTTATGCATTTCAATAAAATACATAAAACCAATCAGATCAACACCGACAATGCTCAGTCAATAAGCAGAAAGACACAAAAATATAAATTATGTACCCTATTTTTTGGAACAACATTTGAGAATATTACATATGAATTGGCAGCGTTCCAAATCAACGGAATATCAAAGAAACTCCCACTGCAACTTGTTGCTCCTAATTTCATAATGATCATTAAAAAACAACACATTTGGAGTGTTTTAATACCATTGAAATATCAACGTTTCACTTCTTACAGATGAGAATCTAGTCAGCAAGTTTCAGCTGCAACATTTGAACATTAGTTATGGCACCGTTTCTCACCCGGAAGGCGAGGAGAAAAGCGCAATCAATGACAAATTGATAAAACTTATTGAGGAAGCTCGCGAACAATTCGAAACAGGATTCCCCACGTTAGGAATACCACCTCTCGAACCTGTCGAAATTGAGCATGTTAATTTTTTTCTTTATCAAAAAGGCATTATTAGGTAAGATTTGTGTTGAACATTATTGGGTAACCAAAAATACTAAGCTATTTTGCTATAAATTGAATTTATTTGTTTATTTCAGAGCACCTGTAAACGTTTACGATATAGAAATTGCAGGACTCAAGGAGTTTGTTATAGACGATCTGAATTTTCAGATGTCAGATTTGACGTTGAACTTTGATATTACAATTCCAGAACTAATCTTAACATGTGAGATATCAAAATATTTAATTCGCTCTTTTTTAAATGTTGCAATATTTAATTTTTTAAGCTGTTAGTATTTGACTACCCGCAGTAGGTCTTTGTATGGTTAAATATAAAGTATTGTTGTGAATTTAACTACATAATGAACGTTAAAAAAATGATAGATATGATCATTTGTATTCAATCCCAGGCTTTAAAACCGGAAAGATTTCCACAGCGAGGCTGCGAGAGACCCATCCGTGTTATTAAAAATATATTACATTAAATATGCATATTTAGTTTAATATATTCATGCAAATATATGAATTTCCTTCGTTTCCAAATACAAGCAGCAAAAATCACCTGAATCACTGCGCTAAATGCACCAAAAAATTTCAATACAAATATATTCATAGTACCTTCTATCAATGATATATCTTTTACCTGTTTTCATCGAAAAACCAACGGAGCAAAGTGTTAATTTAAAATATCACAATTCCTTTATAATCAACATGAAATTGTCTGTTTTATAGCTAGATATACTGTTAACGGAAAAGTTGGATCTGTAATTCCTTTTAGACCAAAAGGAAATGCGAGGTACTATGAATAAATATTAGTTTCCTCACCTAAACGCACAGTGCACTCTCGACTATCTGGCTATTATTAACTTATAAATTTATAAAATTCCAGTTAATTAAAAATTGTGCCTACGAGCAATCAAAATAGAGTGCGGAAGGTTCATATCTGAATCAACCCTACCAGAAATAGAATCAAAGTAAATAAAAAATAGATGATTTACCGTTATAAAAAACATTCATCATCTCTCCACTATTGACTAGATAATCGAGAGTATATTGTAGTAAATATTGCATTTAATGACATCAAATATTAATTTCAATAAATCCTCTGCTTTATTTTTAGGATTGAAATGAGCAATATAATTGTTAAAGGCGTTGCCAATTTAAAGACTAGTAATAAGAGTCTTAAAGTGAGAGCTTTTCAAATTAGTCTGGACGTTGCAAAGACAAAGGTACATTAAAGATGCACGCATTGACTATAAAGCATTATTTTTTATTTTCTTAACGTTAAAATCCCCAAACACATTTATAACTCCGTATATATTTAGACTTAAAAATATATTCTTTAAACTAAAGTTACTGGACTTGATGATTGAATTGTTATCTTTGTGCACCCGAGTGCTGATTTAAAGTAGTACTAAAATAGAAACGAATTTGCAATATATGAAATATAATTAGTTTTATTATTTCAGGTCCATTTCAGTGGTTTATTAGGTAACGGCTTTGCTAACAAAATTGTCAACTGGGTATTGAATCGTCTCAGCGATCGGGTCGTTCAAGCCCAAAAAGATAGTTTGGCAGATTCCGCAGCTACTGAAATAATGGATATGGCCAATTCTATTCTAAAAAGTGTCACATTGATGGATCTCATTGGTGGTTAATTCTAATTTGTTAAATGTTTTACATATATTTAATGTATTGATATACGTATTTTAATAAACATTGTTGTTAACTGATGTAGTATTTTTGATAAGTGTTTTCCTTTAATTAAAAAATCACACAATGTACTGCACAAAATGACCTCTGATTTTATGATATTAAAGTTGTACTTGAGGAATGTAATATAAAATATGAATTTTTCAATAATCACACATGTTGATAATGAAGAAAATTAGATGATAAATTCAAAATATCACGAATAAAACTGTTTTAACAGGATGTGGTGAGAACACGATAAGAAATGTAATGTACTTCCCTTTAACACAATTCGTATTGTTCGTACGTAGACGTTTCACAGAGCATAACTACAGTTCCGATTCAACTTGAACTAAATATATATATATAAAAGTGTTTGAGTGAGAAAGATAAATTAATCATGGCTAAATCGAAGAATAAAAGTGACCAAAATGATAAAAACGCTTCCCATTACAAACCAAACGTAATACGTGCTGAACCTTTTAAATGGATCAATTTTCCAATATTTGTTATAATTTGGTTTGTGCTATTTTGGTTTTTAGTTTGTCCCATTGTTTGGTCAAAAGTTCATACATTTTATTTGAACAAAAAAATAAACGAGTGGCCGCACAAATGGCCGTATTATTTCTGGGGTGTAGCGCTAGGCGTGTTTTGTATAATTATGTTAATATTGGTGGCAATATGGAAAATATTTTCATCCAAGAAACATTACATACCCAAAAACGACTATGACAAAGTGTTTCTTAATCCTGAATATGGAGACGACAAGGAGTTACTGTGCAGTGAATGCATGACGTGGCATATTCCTGGAATAAAAAATTGTCCCGAAAATCAGAATGGTAAAAAATGTTGCAATTGTGGTAATCCTAAAGAGAGTTTTGCAAAATGTTGCGAAAAGACAAACATAGAAGACAGAATTATCCAAGGTCCGAGTTATGACGTTGTTCTGAGACCGCTTCAACCTGAATCTGATATGCATCCTAAAAGAATTTCCAGACAATCCAGTGATATTGCAAAGAGAAACAGCCTCAGAAGTATCAGGAGTGGCAATTCAAACACATCGGTTGTTATATCGTTACACGAAATAGGTACGAAGGATCTCGTCTGTAAAAAATCTAAAACCATAAAAAAAGATGAACTGGCAGATATTGACATAAGAATGAATCGCGAAATTAAAGATGATAATAATCTAACAAAAAAAGAAGAACCGGTGGATATTGACATAAGAATGAATCGTGAAGTCGAAGATGATAATAGTCTAATAAAAAAAGACAGTAAAACCTTTCGAAATAAAAAACCAACTAATTTACAACCCGTTGATGTTGATTTGGCTAATCGACATTCTAGTATAGAATTTTTTGGAGAAAAAATTCCACTGAAAAACAAAAATGAGACGACAAATATTGAAACTACTGTTATTATAGAAAAAACAACAGAAACTTCACATCAACCTACATCAGCAACACCCAAAAGCGGGAGTATAAGCAGTTTGGATTCAATGGATAAAAAGAAATTTAAACAATACCTTCATTTGGTTGAAGTAAATATACCATCCACGCCTGATGAAAACGATAAAATTAAAACAACAATAGATGATACTGACAAGCCGCCTATGAGTCCGAGAGAAATATTTTTCTATGATATGATACAAGCCGCTGAAAAATCTGGAAGTGGAAACAGTCCAGATAGCACTCATTTTGAATTCTACAAAAAATATGAAAAAAAACGTCCCACATCACACATACTATTAGCATCGGAAACTAACCCAGAAATGGATATTCACCAACCGGAAGACCAAGCGACGACAGAAAATAATGAAAATTCAAACGAGACTAAATGCAAAAGCGATACACCGACAGAAAAAACCTCATCCATTAAAATATTGCGCATGGTTAAGAAAAACACTGTTGAAATTGAAAAGATAGTTCCGAGCGATAGTTCCGGAAGCAAAAATAATTACTCGTTATCACAGCAGACATCTGTTCAAGATTTCAATAACTTGAATAAGGAATCAGTCAGCCAATATTTCATAACTGATCTTAAAAACGGTCCCAGAAAATCGAAAAGAATCAATTCATCCGTGGAAAAAGATAGTATAGTTGAAGAAAATGCTAACAAAAAATGCGACGATTCAACAAACACTGAAACCATTGATGATGTTTTTGATTAATTTTTTGATCACTACATACTTAAAAATAGTATATTTAAATTTAAATTCATAGTAATTTGTATTTAAATTGATGATTTAAGAAATGTCTTTTATTTCAGTTCTGTATTTCTTAAAATAATACTTAATTTAATATAAGTTTTAACATGTTCTTTTGGATGTTTCCATGATACTAAATTCATACATGCTCAAAATTCTACTTTGTGATCGGTCAAACTTTAACTTGTTGTAAGACAATGTTATTACTAATAAAAAAAATTAATCGATTTTTACATACTATACAAAGCTCATCCCTGTTACTAAAAATATAATACAATCCGTTCAAGCTTCACGGCTAAACGTTTTCAATATTAAAATTCATTTTAAAAAATTAAATTGTATTCTAGATATTAATATAGACGTTAATGGTTTAAATAGTTTTAACTAGATTATCCAAGATTATATGATGATGAATGCAGTTAAAAATATTGGGACACAACTGTTTTTATAATGTTTCAAGTAAATTCTTACAACTGCTTGTAATTTTAGTCAAAAACTTTATTTACTTGAATTTAAATGTTTTGTCACTTTTATTTATACTTTAGTTTAAGTTTTTAACATATATATTATTATTCAAATCCATATTTACATAAATTAAATAGTATTTCATGTTGTTTTCCATTTTATTTCAATTCACGCAAAAAAATAAGGTTAACCAAACAATTACATTCGAGTCTAATATATATTTTTTTTGGTTACAGTATTCTTATATCCGTTTTATAAAATTTAATTAATTATGTATGACATTTCTTTCTTATGGCTATTTTGTTTTATATTTTTATAAGAAAAATAAATCTTTAACAATATAATATATCTCATATTGTACTTTATTCTCATATTGATAAAATTATAAACAGTAAAAAAAAATGTAAATGTCCTAATAGTTAATACTTAGTGTTTAAAAACTGTCAATAGTTAGATTTTTTTCTTTTTATAATTTATAATGAAATGAAATGGTGTGAAGTTAAATAACCAAAAGGACACACACAATTGATATTTTCAAACGCATGCATATGAATCACACTTTATATTCACTAACATCATCGATTATATAATTTTGTCTTTACAAGATATCATAGGATTACATAATTTTTCGTTTAAATTTTAAATGTGATTATAATGAAATTATTCCAAATATGTTGATTTTTTGTGTTTCATAAATTATTTTATTTTAGCATTTTAATTCAGCATTGGTGTACAATATTCATCAACTGGTTTTTTAAAATTTTTAATAATGGCACAGAAACCATTTAATCTCTTGCATTGTGATATTGCTACTTTTTAACTATATTAGCTATGTTTTAGCTTGTTTTCTATTAATCATTTAATGAAAAATTACACTTAATCTGCTCTACAGGTAATACTTTTATGCTTTAGTTTTAAAAAACATGAAATTTTATACGCAAGATCGAAAAGATGGGTATTAACAGTTTTAAAACATCTTCCCACGATAGAAAAAAAAATCAAGTCATGTTAGTGGACAACAGCTCTGTCAATTGATCAGAGTTCAAATAAATAACTCTGGTGGATTCAGATATGGCACCCAAATAAGACAAACTCAAAGCCTCATAAAGGTTCTTCCATTGTCTATTATTACAGATTTTTCAATGTGTCAATTATTTTATTCCTATTGAATTTCACCACAGTTTGTAATTATAATTTTTTCAGATGTAGCACCACTTTTACTGCCAAAACCTTCGATTTTCTTCACCACGTGCATTCCAGATATAACATGGCCAAACACTACATGTTTTCCATCTAGCCATTCAGTTCTGCAAATAGAATTTTTTGTTTAAATTATAGTTCTACAATTAAGTGGTGGGACTCTTAACTAAGAATAAAATATGAAAAACATGCAAAATGCGAAAGAACTTAAAAGTCATATAAATAAACTATAACGTTTTGCAATAAATTATTCTAACAATTTATTTTTAAAAAAGTAAATACCTGGCAGTGCAAAGAAAGAATTGAGATCCATTTGAATTTGCTCCTGAATTTGCCATACTGAGAGTTCCCGGTCCCGTATGCTTGAGCTCAAAATTTTCATCGTCAAATTTCCTTCCATATATGGATTTTCCTCCTGTTCCATTATGATTGGTAAAATCACCTCCCTGACACATCTATAGTTTATTACTAATTAAGAATGAATATATATAAAAGTGATTGATTTAACTATAATGAAATTTTAAAAAAATCTACAGTGACTGGATTTCCAGAGGACATTGACTACGATAATAAACATGCCACTGAGTATTCTGAAACAGTAAAGATCTTGATGGATCTCCAGAAAAATTAAGATAATTAGATGATATAATCGTAAAACCAAGCTGTCAATATATAAAAATTGCATTTTTTTTGCACATTAATGAACACATGATATAAAAAGGATACAAAATCGGGAATCACACGATGAAATGAGCATCCCTGATATCCGAATCCTCGCTCGTGAGTACAGAGAGCGCGGAAGTTTTCAGCTGTTTTTGGAACTACATCAGCGCGCAATAAAATAGTCACACGGCCCAACTCACGTCTACCGGCCGATATATCTAAATAAACTTGGGGATTTTTATTTCCAGAAATTGCTGGTAGAATTTTATTACTGGTTTCCTACAAATATAACACAAATATTTTTTTATAGTGAAATCAAAAAATATAGTGTAAAACAATGAAATGATAGATGAATCCAACTTCTTCCGGTTCGTCGAGCTTATCTTCGGTATCGATGTCTGGCTTTGCTCCCACGGGTAGCGCACCGGCGTGTTTTTGCAACCAACTATCTTCGCTCCAGACCGGTCTCGATGAACCCTCCTTTATTCTCTGCGGAGTTGCAATATTCACACGAATCGTTCGACCGAACAATTCCGAATCGTTCTAGTGAGATGAAATAAAATTCAGTTTCAAATGAGATATTTTAGATCATGTTATGTTACGAAAAAATACTTTACCATATTGTCGATTGCTGCCGCTGCATCTTCAGCATTCTCAAATTCGATGAACGCAAAACCTCTATGTTTTTCGGATTCATAATCGAGAGGTATTTGTATATCGACCAAATCTCCGAACGGTATGAAAGCCGCATGAAGGACTTTTTCGTCGGCTTCCTCTGCCAATCCGCCGACGAAAACTGTCCTCTTTCCGCTCGCCTTAGTAGTCATGCTTTAAAATGAATAGTAAAGTTTCGAGATGTCAAAATTAAAAACGTCAGTAAACGCATACGCGCCGCGCTTTAAACAACTGTCAAGTCAACATTTACTTTTAAATTTAACATGACAATAGCATCGTATTTATCCGCCATATACCACGTGCGACGAAAATAAATCAAATACTTTTTAATTTTGTTTTATTTGAAAAAAAATGCATTTTTTTAATAACAAAAGACTTCTCGCTCTAGAATTTACAAAAGGTTAAATAAAAATATCTATTTTAATATTGAATTCATTTAAAAATAGACAGATTAGATTAAATTGGTAGGCACATGATTTAAAATTAATGAATAAAAGTAAGCGTTATTTCAATCTCAACTATAAGATGAAACGAAACAAAGCAAGAGGATGTCAAGCTGGCATTCCTGTGCTTTGAAATTTCTCCATCCAACTGTCAGTCTTTAGAGCGAACTAAAAATTTATCAAGAATGTAACCGTTCATCAGAAAACGAAGAAAATTGTACCTTCTGGAATAACAATCGAATCGATGAACCAGATAAAAATTACGCTATAAGGTAGGAATTTTGCAATTTTTTTAGTGACTATCTTTTCTAAATTTATAATATTAATTAAAATTTTCTGTCCGAGTGCATCAACATTGCTGACAATCATGCATAATCTAAACATGACCTTTGTACACTCGTCATTCAATCATTTTGTTGCAATTTTTTTTTTGTACAATTAGTTTTCAAAAATGCAGTCAATCATACAGATTTGTACATTCGAATCCGATGATTCAAGCTACAAGCGAAAATGGTCAATAGTTGAAACTTACATTCACATAATAGATTTTGATAATAGAATGTCATTAAAAAACGAAGGAAACAGTTTTAATATTGATAGGTAATAAAGTTAAAAACAGAATATATTTCATAGTCTTTATTGACAATGCAATTTTCATAAATGTCGATGAGTTCACATTCAACTTTGCCCCTATTGCCATTTGAGCTGCCCAGCCCGACAAATATTGAGGCAAACATCTTGAAAGTCAACTTTGTGACTATATGAATTATTTGCAACGCTCCTCGAATTGCTTAATCGAAGAGGAACAGACCCATATCATCATCGCTTCCCTCTTCTTCCTCCTCCTTCTTTTCTTCGACCTTCTTAGTCTCGGCGGCGGCTGGCGCAGCGGCTACGGGAGCCGCAGCCACAAACTTGGACGGATCCTTGAGATATTCCTTGATCGTGGTGGCTTCTTTGAACTCGACTTCGGTCGAAGCAGCGATAGCCAAAAGATTCTTGAAACCGTTCGCGATAGAGTGAGGAGCGGAAGCCACGGTGGGATATCCGATCTCCAAGGAGACGGCGGCCAACCTGGCCACGCCAGCCATGAACTTGGCGCGAAGATCTTCCGGCTTGATGTCCAGAATTTCAGGAGCGAAAATAGTGCCAGAGTCGTAAACCTGCAAAAAAACAGATAAAATTACAAATTTGCCATGACACAAATGAAATCAGTTTCATGTTACAAAATTAGAATAACATAATGACCTGTTCGACCAGCAGACCGTAAGAAAACGGAGAGATGTTCAACATGTTGAGAAGAGTGGCTTCAGACGCCCCGACTTTGTCGCCGGGCTTCAAGATGTGCACATCGTTGATGATTTCAATAGTACCTGTAAGTACATAAATTATGATCTATTTCGAACTCAAGAATTAACAGTGGAAATGAAATTTAATCACGTTCAATTGTCACTTTCATATTGCCAGAATGCATGAAATAAAGAGTCAAGCATACTAGGATAGTAATGAAGTTTCGATCTAGTCCCAAAGCGAAGCTGACATCTCATAATGAAATGCTAGTATTTGAAGGGACACGAGCAAAGTTTCGAGAGCCTCACCTTTAGAAATCTTGGTAGGGATGGAGAGAGCCTGGAAGAAAGAAGTCTTCTCGGGACCGAGACCGGTGTTTTGGGCCGGAACGATAACGGAGAGAGGCGCGATGGCGCCGGCGCGAGCCGGAGCTCGCACTTTGTTCTCCAGCAGCTTGTCGCGGACCTGCGGGCGTAGACGGATAGACGTTAATTTTGTTCAACCGTGTGGCTTAAAAACGCCTCAATTTTAATAGCAGAACTGTAGCTTTCATATTGCCAGTGTCGATATCAGTGCGGGATAACGTCACTAGGATAGAAATGAAGCGTCACTATCGTCCCAAAGCGAAACCAATTTCGATCGCATCATCGAAACTAGCATTAGAAGGGACCCGGACGGCGCGTCCGGAAGCTGGCTCACCTCGACGAGATCGCCCCGGGTGAAGACGAAGCCGACGTTGCCTTTGATGTGAGGCAGGAGACGCTCCAGGGCGGGGTTGTTCTCGAGGTGTCCCCGGATGGCCTTGCGCATCATGGTGTTCTTGCCCATGAGTACGACGGCGTGTCCGCGGAGCGACATGCGGATCTGCTGCATCTGCTTGGATCCCACATTGTCAGCGCCGACTATGAAACATTTTGGATATTCGTCCAAGAGTTGCTAAAATGTAAAACGAAAAAATTAACAAACGCACAACTTTCGAAAAGATCGAGTGTTCGACGATCGGATACTCACGATGAGCTTGGTGAAGTAGTTGCCCTTCCAGGTTGCCTTGTCCTCCCTACCCATCTTGGTGACGGCAGGGACTCGTTGAATTTAAGGACTGAAACGAAAAAAATGGGGGACAGTCAGTTATTTCTCGTCGCATACGTTCGCGTCGAGATTCGAGGTTACGTTCGAATCGGTTTCCGAAATCACAGTAAACATTGAAAATCTACTAAATAATCGACCACAAGAGCCGATTAGGATATTATACTATCGTCAGATCGGCTCGATGGCTCGATTTAGCGACGGATAATTCGGGATGAAAGCGGAGGACACTTACCGTGGCGACGTTCAACGAAGTCGCGGGCGGAATGAGCGAGAGCGTTCAACTTCCGCTCGTTCTCGCCGGCGACCGACTCACATTCGCAGCCAGCTTAATCGATCTCGACGAAAATTTATAATCTCTCTAAATAGTATAATTTGCCTATTGCGCGTATTGAAAGTTTATTCAATTCTTAAAATCATTTTCTTTTTTATAAATACTTTTTATAGACGACGTTTTTCTGTCGTCACGTGGATAAAATATTTCGACGGTTTGGTTGAAATCGAGATAGCCATAATTTTAGTATTGAGACTTTGAAAGTTTTTTTAGTTTTTTCGAAAAGTTTTAGATTTAGCAATTTAGATTCTTGCCACGGGTGCATCATACCCTTGTTACAGTTCTGCCCTTAGATATTTTTCATTCCGATCGTTTAGAAACGTAGGTGATTTAGGATGACGGTTAGAAAATCCATCCTTCTTTTAATTTTTTGGCGAACATCGCGAGGCTCGTAGACGAAAAGTTCCACCTAGGCCTAAAGAATTTCACACTAGCGTTCGAACGAAACCGGAAATATTCCATTCGAAAGAATCTTTCGATTGTTTATTTTTATGTTGAGCTGAGCGAATTCTTCCTCCGGATCATCGACTTCGAGTCGCAATCCGATATTATCCAGGAAATTTTAGAATCTGATGTCGCTTTCGGTTCTTCGCATATTTTCTGGCGCATTTCTTCTTTCACCGAATCGATTCGACGTTTCTTACGCGACTCGATCCAAACGGTTGCAACTCGAATACGATATCTCGAAACGATAAACGAAACCTTTTTCGTTTCAAATCAAACCTTTTTCATATGAGCTAAACTGTTTACATTTCAAATTAAATCGTTTTCATTTCAAGTTAAACTGTCAGATGAAATGTTTTATGCTCCAAATTAAACGGCGTATTTTTTAAGCACATAAGATTAAAAATTCCTTTTACTATGTATACTTTAAAACGTGTCTAAACTTTGCAAATATAAACTTTAAAAATGTAAAGAAAAATAAAAATGACAGATGTGGAGCGATGCCAACCTTTTGTTAGTGCATACATACTAAAAAAGGCCTTTTAAAAAAAATATATATGTATTCTAATTGTCGGTCAAAGTTTGTAAATGCGTAAAAAATTATTTAAGCATTCGTGATACATTTTGTATATTATATTATTTTGAGTTAAAATAAATGTATGTTATGGTTATTTCTATTTTAAATTTGTCAAATACTCACGAAAACATTAAAACGAATAAAAGTGACAATTTGATTGTCCTAATAGATTTATAGAACATTTCATATGATATCTGACAGTATAATTTCAAATGAAAAAGATTTAACTTGACGTAAAAATATTATATTTCAAAATTACACTTGATATAGTCATTTTTACAATAATATTAAAATAAAAACATTTGAAAATCCATTAACATTTTTATTAAAATTATTACTTTAATGAAGACGGTCGTTAATATATGTTTTAAGACCGGCGGTAAAATTGACGTTGGCGCGCGTTGTTTATAATTTTACAAGTTGTGTCAAAATGTCTGGTAGAGGACGGCGCTCGGCAGATTCTTTAACATCTCACAGAACGCCGGCGAAAAAAGCTAAAAAGGATAAATCGCCTAAAGCAGTCAAAGCATTTGCGACAACTTATTTCGAAGAGATTATTCAAAAAGCAGGAATCACTTTAAATGAAGAATCTCATCACACCCTCCGATGTGAACCTCTTAAGTTTTCAAATGAATTGAAGTCCATCCTGGAAAACAATGTCGACTTTCCGAGAAACGTCGTCGAATTTGTGAGAGGGTTGGAAAATTACACCGGGAACGATGATAAGCTTCAAACTTTTCTCGCTCACAATGTCACCGTGAACTCGGAAGACGGCGACGAAAATCGCATCATACAATCCAGCGTACTGCGTCTGCTGCTCAATGTCAACTGTCTTCAAGAAAATCTCGTCGACTATGTCATTCGGCGCGCCATCCAGTATGCGATCGATGAAAAAGCAGAACTCGTTCAGATGATTCTGAAACCCTTCATTTTACTGGATAACTTAGTAGATGAAACAAAACTTGTAAAAGGACTCATAGAAATTTTAGACGTATCCGGGCATCTCGTTCGTCTAGAAGTGATCATATGTCTGCCTGATATCATTACACAGCGCGAACATCATACCGTCGCTCTGGAGCTCTGCAGGTTTATGCAGGAAGATTACGAACTCACGCCTGCCATCTTGGACTGTCTGTCCTATTTTTGCTTACCGAACGATTTAAAACTAAAGGTACGCGATCAAATGCTCGCCATGTTGAAGACTTCCGCTCCTCTACATCTGTTTCCTAATTTGGTAAACTTCTTTCTCGTCGGATGCGCAACTGAGCACGATACGGATGTCATCGATGGACTGAGAGAAGGATTGGATTGGACTCTAGTGGGAAACACGTCTTCCGTGGATGTCGGAAGCAGTCAAATAATGACAATCATGTCGTTAAAATTAGCCTTGAGTAAATCAAAAAGTCTCGCAAGTGCTTGGTTAAAAATCATAAATCGAGTGAAAGTAGCCGACGAACACAAACCGCTAGATTTAATAATATTACTCATTATCTTTTCGACGAAAAATGGAAAGGAAAAAATTATCGAAAATATATTCAGAAAGAGGATAAAATTATTGTTATTCACATGTTCCTTGATAAAATCCACGCTGAAAAAGTTCAAGCCCGTTATAAATGAATATCTTCAGGAAGTCTTGCAATTATCCAGATCATTGCTGAGAACCAGAACTGAACGGGCCGTCAGAGAGTTTAGTATACATTGGATTACGCTATTGTTCAAAGAGCTCGCTGAATCTCGCAGGACGATATTGAACGAGTTGATCCATCAAGAATTCATCGAGGAGCAAGAATCGTTGGCTAATTCTCTAATTGTACTCACCAAAATAGCTGAAAGTGATATTGAGGCATTGAAACCATTTTCTCTTCAAATTTTGGCACTCGTTAATAAATTAGAAATTCTACAAACGGATGACGTGTGTCGCGTTATGAACCTTTTGTGTGCTCTAGCTTTCAGTGTTGAAAATTCACTTTTACAGGATGATGTTCATATGATCATAAGAAAACAACTGAGCAGCTCGGATTTAATGATCAAAATGAGAGGAATCGCTGCAGGAGTGATGGCCGTGAAGCACATGGTCTGTTTGAAAGAAGAACAAGAACCACCGGATGAAAAGGAATATTCTCATGTAAATCAACTTCCCGATGGTGATGCAAAGGAAGCAGCTATAATTGTAGAGCTTATATTGAGAAGTACTGTCAAATTTCCTGAAATTGTTTGCTTTTTCTATGATGAATTTGCAAATATGTTACTAAGTAGTAAAAATGTAGATCCTAAATTTTTGTCTTGGTTGACGAATTTAATCACAAATGATTTCCAAGGCAAATTCATCGTGGATGTAAACAAGAAACACTTACAACCTATTAATGGTATTACATTATCAGAGCAATTTTGTTTAGAAAAAATTGACGAACCTATCGCTCTCAACATTGGCAACTTAATTCTAGGCAGTAATTCAGAAAATATTGATTTGAGGACGTTGCCATCGTATTTTCGGGTGCTACAGACTCTACATAAATTTGAAAACAAAGGAGACTTGTCATCCATTGATAATTTATTGGGTTGCGGAATAATAATGCCTGTCCTCGGCGATGAAAATTCTTTGGAAGAATTTGATTCCGAACACGCTGATAAGATTCTCAATTGCTTAGTTCATTGCATTAATTGGTTTCGAGAGTTAATATGTGCTTTCAGTCTTCAAGATGACACCCAAATGAAGATTAAAGTTTTGAAAAGATTAAACGAATTATTGGAACTCGAAAAGAAAATTGCAGTATATCTTAGCAACGTTAACTATGAATTTAAGCCTCCAATTTCTATATATGGAATTACTCATAATACAAAAACATCACCGTTTCTAAAACGCGACGTTAAAATCAAGGCTAAAGTCAAGAAGCCCGGCAAATCAAAAAAAAATGCAGTCAGTCCCGATGGGGAAACTTCTGCTATTAATGACACTTTAAAATCACAAGGTGAAAATACTTTGGGAAACGTTCAAATGTCTTATGCAGGTGTAAAATGCAAATTAAACTCCTCATTTTTTCGAAACATTCAGTTTGAAGTGATAAACTTTTTTCAACAAGACCTATCTCTCGATGAGATTGAAGAAAATGAGCCACACATGTCATTGGATTCTCTGATATTCCTTCTTGATGAAATTAATCCGAAACTAACAGCGATATTACCTAGTTTTTCAACAAAGCATGCCCATCATTTCACAAAATCCATAAAATATACATTTGTTATGTTGAACGCGACTGATGCAATCAGCCAGTGCTTGGAAATACTTCCCAGACTGTGCCTTTACATAGAAAAAATTGCTAAACACGTTCAAAAGTGTCTAGAAGATAGTGACGGCGTGAGAGATGCGTTCCTCTTGTTTACAGAAAAAAATGCAAAAGCACAAATATGCCTTGCTAACATTTTTAATATGCTTACAATTATATTTTCATGGTCCGGTTTTAAGTTGAATGAAAATAAATCAATCTTAATCTCATTCTTAAAAATATTTGCAAATAAGCATAATGCAGAAAACAATAAAAAGATTTCTTTAAAAGAATTAGTTTCAGATTCGTGCATGTATTTTTCAAAATATAAAGATTGGTGTCTTTTGATATCGACAGCAGCTAATCTTATAAATTTTTTACGTGTATTAACTACCATAAATAATGACAAAAATGTGATAAAGAATCTTATTTCAATTTCTCTTGAAATGTTGTCGACATCTTGGAAAGATATTCACGGCGATTCAGAAAAAGGACTCCATTTTAACAGGCACGTAGACACTCTGCTATCTGGCTATTTTTCAAGTCCCGACATTGGCGTCATCAAATCACTATCGATAGAATTACACGAACAGTGCTCCGAATTGACAAACAAAAACCAAGTTCTTACTATGTTTCAATGTATCAACAAAACAAATTTTCCACTATTGTATCGTACCATATGGTGGGCACTATTTGAAACTACTAGAAATGAACTAGAAAAAGGTCTGACTGACAAACAACATCTCGAATTATGGAAAGAAGTCGTGATATCGATGAAAGCGTTGACTGAAATTGTGAAGGTGCTAGACAGTCGTAATAATTTGGCACCAATATTAAAGCAATCCATTCCATTGCTGAAATTATTTTTATCTCAAGGAATGCCTATATTGGAAATGAAACTGAAAACGGATCCCGATGCCGTCGTTGAAATTCTTCGAACGCTACAACACAGCACGAGATTCTTACAGTCGCTTCACCTTCACGTCAGGCTAAAAAAGGACAACGCTTTGATGTCATATTTTCCTCAGCTGAAGCTTTTGCTGGAGACTTTAATCTACAAAGTGAAAGCAACATTGATCGCCAATAAATGTAGTGAAGTATTCTGGATGGGAAATTTAAAAAATAAGAATTTGCAGGGCGAAATAATATCTTCACAAAATACAATACGAAGCGAAAGCGATGATGAAGAACAATTGCCAGAAGATGAGCACGTCGCTATGTCTGATTCGGAAGATACTATAAATGATGACATGAAAAGCGTCAGCAATGTATTTTGAATGTTACGAAATTATTTTATTTTATATAAAATATAATAAATTATATATTCTATTTTAGTTTGATATGTTCCATCTGTTATTTCTTAATAATCCATATAGATATGGCTGCTATTAGAAATGCAGTTGCTTGTTAAATTTTCATTAAATAAACTTTTGTGATCCTTGTGCAATCTTTCTCTTCTTAAAAATTTATTAAATCTATTTACAAATTCCTTCCAAACAATCATCTAGCAAATGTTCAGTAAAATATTTTTAAAGAAACATTGCTAAAAATAAAGAGATATTGATAAACGAAGGAAAGATAATGTGCAATGAGATAATATTTTATTTGTTTAATATATATATATTTGCATTCAAACTGAGAATTGTTCAATTAGAACTTTGGAAAATAGAAACCTTGTTGTGCGGGAACCGGAGTCGTGGGTGGTGCTTGAGGTAACATATTAAAGTTACTAATATTAAACATTGGCATCATGCTAGATACAGTTTTTGCAGCATTCACTAAAGTCCGATTTAAGACATTTCTAAAATAATTGGGTAATACACTAAATACAGAAGTATTAAAATACCCAGGTATACCGTTAGTCGGCAACGTGGGGTAAGTTGGAAAATAGTTTACGCTTGGATATGAAGTAATATTTGGAAGTTTTGGGTATATAAATGTAGTCATTCCTGGATTTGGAAATAAACTGGCAGTGGCCACTGTTGGATAAGGATATTGGTATGGAGTGGAAGTGGGATAGACGTAGGGTTGACCCGTAGGATATAAGTACGGTTGGGCAGTGGCTGCTGGAATTGGATATGGATATGGAGCAGCAGTCACTGGATAAGGCATATTTGTGCCACCATTTTGAGGATTTTTATTATTTCTCGGTCTTCCAAATACTGGCATATCATCGTCGTCATCCCTATCTCGGCGACCTGCTACTTTATTCATCCCCAACAAAAGTTTCATAGATCGGACTTCCTTTTTGTGAAAATTAGTTTTTAGCGGAGGAAGCCTAGATGGTTCTATTGTAGTCGTATAAATTGTAGTAGTCGTTGCTTTAATAGTTGTCGTATCCATATTGGTATCCACATTTTGTAACTTAGTATCGTTCATTTTTCCTTTCTCCTCGCTGGATGAACTTTCGCTAGATGAACTTCTTTTGTTTGATCTTCTATTTCTTTCGTGAATTTTGATATTTTCATTGTCATCATAGTTGAATGGATAAATAAAATTTACTGGATCTGTCTTTGCAAAGGGGTGAACGGCAAGACTGGCCTGAAAAAATAACAACAAAATTTTATATAAACTGATTTTACATGATCAAATAGATTTAATATAAAAACCGACTTACCCGCTTTTTTTTATTGGTTCTAGTAGCATTTATTTGATTGTAAAACTATACATCTTATATTAATTTAATAATGTTAGTGGATTCAATAGTATAATATATAAGTTACCATTTCCACTGGTGAAAAGTTTTCAAATATAATTCTTGACACCCAGTTTTTTCGTAGAAAAAAAAACATATTTTTTATACTTAAAAAATATTATGCAAGGGACACATCGAGAAATTCAAAAATGCCTTCAAAATTAATGTATCTTGTTTCCATCATTTATTTTGGGATGTATTGAAAAAAATTACTCATAAAAACTGCTTTTATTAGTAATTTTAGCCAATTTTAATGGGGTATATATAATATTAATTATATGTTATGACAGCCCTGAACAAAAAATGGTCACAATCAGTAAATGATCCCTTAGAACAGTATTTGATATATGTACATGCGTAGGGAATCCAATCCCGGGATCCCAGACAGTTTTAGGTGCTCATGAATCCCGGGATTAGTAAACGTAGTCCCGAATTTTCGGAATTGAAATTTTTATCTAATACAAATCGTACACCTCACCAGCATGTTGAACGCTATTAAATCGAGACTTCTCGACGAAATCTGAACGCTTAGAAACAGTGGCGTAACTACTAATTAACGAACTTAGGCGACGCCTAGGAGCAGTGACTATCTAACCAATGTATACATATATACAGTACATGTATGTATTTCAAATTGTTATATTAACCTTTCCCTACCGGTGATGTATTTACTACACCTCGACTCTAATAATGGGAATATCAATATGAAATATAATAGATACGGGGTTCAAAATTTTTGTATTCCTCCGTAATATAATTACGAATCACATCGAAGTATTATAGTATATAAGTATTCATCTGCAGTAATGAAAATAAATAATTTGTCAGGAAATCGGGAATTTCGCGAGTTTTAGTCCGTGCCTCAGCAGAAAGGAATTTTATCAGTCACATTGATGGTGTTATACGAAAATGGGGGCTCACGCGATCATCAACTCGAACTAGCATTTAAATATCTGATGACGATACCTCCAACAAGTATGGAGCCTGAGCGTACATTTTCAGAAGCAAGTTGCCTGGCTACCAAAATCAGGTCCAGACTAAATGACGAAACACTCGTTAAATGTTAAATATTATTTTGAGCATATTTTCAAAATAATATATGATTTTTTTTAGTGTTTTATTAAACTATTTTTTAATTGTATTTTTATCTTTTCTTAAATAAATAAAATTATTTCGCCTTCAACTTATTTTTTTTTTTATTAAAAAAATGGACTTATTAGTAATCTTTGGTCAAATTTATCAATGTAATTTAATGTAAAAAATACACAAGTCGCCTTTAGATAATAAAATATATGTATTAGTTAAATAACATTTTACTCAATTTCTAATCTCTAAATTCGTTGGCAGTTTAAAGGTTAAAACATTTTTCTTTTTATAAAACAAATATAAATTTGTATCTAGTTTTATAAGTACACTCGGGCTTCGTATAACACGGATGTATACAACACGTTTGTATAAATTGTGACATGTTTTTTACAACACGCTTTATATAACAAGGTTTGAGGGGAAAAAAATATAAATAATTACCATTGAGGAAAGTATAATTTCAATATTTAAAGCACATTATATTCGTCGTCATAAAATACATAATGTGCATCCGTTTTAAATTCACAGAAGAGAAGAGAAATCCACAACAGATCTCGAAAAAGAATAAAACATATAGAATTATAATTAAAGTTTTTTTACAATTAATTTCGTAAATGTATGTGTTTATTAAAAAAAGTACATACTTATATAAACTATCTTCGATATTATTTTGAAATACAAACCCTAATTTTATATGAACTTCAAACCTTGTGTAACACAAATTTGTATTACATGACGTTTTTGCGGAACTATATAACCGTGTTATACGAGGCCCGAGTGTATATTGCTAATAAGTGTTTTGCTTAATGAAATAGAATAATTATCACAGATTAAAACGACTCACCTCCGGTCGAGAGATCGGCCATAGGGCAAAAGCAAACAATACCAAAAAAAGCATGTCCGTGCCGTCGACGAATTGAATGTAACTAAAATTAAACTTGTCGTCAATACATATTATATATATATTGACATTCGTTTGCTAGTGTTAATGTAAATAATTTCCCAATTTCGTCCGAATATAAATGTAGATCCCGGTCAGATACTATCGAATTTATTAGCCTGAATTACCAAAATTCGCAGAAGTAGTACGTTTAAATATAATTTATCGCATTTCAACAATTTAATTTCTAGATCAATTGAAATCGTCCTATCCCAAAAGAATGACATGGATATATGTAATAATTTCCGGTATTTATTTCGATCCTCCGGCAGCGTGAACATGTGAAAAATGACGAATGCTATAATATAATATGTTTCGGCCGATCGAAAACGATGGTTGGTCCTATCTCGTTTCTGGCTCAAAGTATCCCTGATTTTCAAATGCATCAAATTACGATATACGAATGAAAAGATATCTACCGTCCAGCAGTTTTGCCAGAAGATTGATTGCTTTCATTCCAAGAACTATACAGATGCTCCTGTGCTGCTTCAAATATGTCCTTTCAGACCCAGTTGAACGGAAAGATTTGATGCTTAAGCCCAAAATATTTTGGCACTGGGGCGCCAAATCCCATTTCTGACACCAGTGAAACGTGGACCTGGGCCGTTCTCCGCTCTCGCGTATTCTTCAATATGTGCATCCGGATTCGTTCTGCTGTCGTTGAGCGGAGGAATGGAAATACTCTCATTTTAACTGATCTCTTTGTTAATGACGAAGGAGGGGATCTGGCCACGGGAAGAACGTTTTCCCAACGCCGAGGCTATCCGACGACTCCCACCTCCCGTGCATCCCTACGGATTGAAAACGGTGTATGCGCAAGAAGCAATTGGTGTTCTTTCAGATCATCGAGTCCGCAGCACCGCGGAAGATGTCACTGTTAAATAGACACAATGCGTCTAAAGAGAGACAGAAGATTCATTGCGTGGGAATGCCATTTCGCCCACACTACACACCCCTTCGTTTCGTATTCAATTGAAGGATCAGTCCACCGATAACTCGAAGCGGCGAGCGCCCACGATCGAGTGCGGACTCGTTCGGGTCGCCGTCTGAGCTCAAAGAGGCTCAATACAACAGTTCACCTTAATTTAGATCTGTAAATCATAAAATGGTGCGATCGAAGAAAGCCCTAGAGCAAACAAGAACGTATAATATAAATGAAATGTCGACAGATTCAGTATTGAATGTAAAATGAATAAAAATGAAGGAAGGTCATTCAGAAGGCAGGAATTTGGGTTCGGGTTGGAAATGCTGCCGATCGATTGGGAAGCTGCGGTGTCGAACGGATGGAGAGATTGAATCGTTTCCGGCTCGAATCGGACACAATACTTCCTAAACATCCGAACGCGTGGTGATTTTTTCCGCTCGGTGCGAAATTGTCGCTTCCTAAACGCCTAACACTTTTCAAAATTGCGGAAGTCTGCAATGATGCATTGTGTGCGTAACGCCGACTAGTTTGATCGAATCTATTTATCGAGCTGAAAGAGATAATTGGAATGAGCTGAAAGCGCTTCGACAAAAACCCACGTATAAATTGAATCGGTGCTAATGTTTTTCCATCGTTCGTCGCGCACTGAAAATGAAAATGAAGTCGTTCATATTGGTCGTATGCATCTTTGCCGCGCTGCTGTTGGCGGAAGCGGTAGGTCCTAACTTTCAGCCACGGAATCTTAACCTTTCTATCTTTCTATGGTGCTTTTCTTCTCGAGTAGACGAGCAGAGCCGCCCAAAGCTCCGGAGGAGCAGCCCCGGCTGAGAAGTGGCAGGCGAATTTCGGACGGGGCGGCGGAGGAGGCGGAGGAGGAGGCAGAGGAGGCCCCCCGGGTGGTCAGGGTCCTCCCGGCGGTCCGCCTCCTCCGGGACAAGGCGCCTTTAACGCGACCGGCTCCCCCCCGCCATTTAGTCAGTGTTCTAATAATAACATTCTTAGTAACACTAAGACTCGATTCACACTATGGTGGCGTTCACGGTTCGATCTCGCTCCGATCTCGGTCCGCTCCAGATCCGGTCAAATATTCTTAAAGAATCGGATCGGAACGATCCGATAGTGTGAATACTCTGATTGTTTCTTGTGTAAGAATATTTGATTGCACTGAGACCGGAGCGAGATCGAACCGTCAACGGTATCATAGTGTGAATCGACCCTTAAGCAATCCTTAACACGTGTTCAAATTCTTGCAGATACGACCACCGGTTAGAACGATCGCTGCCGATTGAGAAAACAAAGAACGACGATGAACTTGATGTTTTTTTATTTATTTATCTGTACAAATTTCGATCTGCATTTCTCTTTTGAAAATATGAATCCCAAATAAATTCGTTGGGCAAATAAAATGTAATTTTTATTAAAAGTAACCGAAAACGTGGAGTAAAGTGACGTAAGTGTAAAAATAATGCTGATCATCTTAAGTCCTTTGAGATGGGAGCTAGCATATGATAAGGGTTGAAAAGTTAGAATGCGAAATCTTCCGACCGGCTATGTATAAAATCTTGTGAAATTCACCATCCATTTATTTGCTGTTGTGGACCTTGAGTTCAAAATGAAGCAAAGGAGCATTTCAAAGCGCCAAATAAAATGTGGTGCATTGTATGCAACGTCTGCATAAAGCAGAAAAATCTTGCGCCATAACAGATGTTTACAACAACCGGATGGCAAGGCTTCTTTTGCAGATTTGAAGCCACGATAAGAGACAAACTCTTGTTTGCCAAGAATACAAGCATTTTATCTTTATTCTATCTTAAATTCCTAAATCGATTTACCTCTAATCCCTAAGAATATTCTCGTAATTATGCACAGTTTACCCAAAACCGTCCCAACAATCGAAATTCCTAAGAAATCATCATTGCGAATAAGATTTTGCTCTACATTGCGAATTTGTGCAACGCATTGATTGTCATACTTATCTATCCATCGTCATCTCAATTAAACTATTAACTTTGATATTTACAATGAGGCTAGAATATTTAATTCGAAATTTATCCATGCATTTAAATCGAGATCATGTATGTGGTCGCATGATTGTATAGAAAATTCTGAAAAAAAAACATTTAACGTCGAACAAATATCCGAAGTCACCGACAAAAAAAAACGCAAAAACGGAGCATCTTCTTGAAGGAGCTGAAGGAAAAACATCCTTTCTTATTTCAACTTTGTCTTTTACATTGTGGGGTAAAAATCACCCGCTGAAAAATCTCTAGCGATCAACAGCAGCCATTCTGTGCTTGCGCAAATTCGGGTTGCAGGGTAATAAATAGTAGGAATAGCTTTGCCTGCGGGAAAACGCATTCTTTCGACGGTTGCTCGGACACCAGTAGAAAAAAATGTAATTTTTTTCTACTGGTGTCCAACGTTTTAACCGAAATAGTTTTTGAATTGATTTGTCGGGCATTACATTTTTTCATAATCTTGGTTCAAAATTAAACACATCGTTGAGATACTAATTTTCTCTTTCGTGTAAAATAAACGAAGTTGAATCCATTTTCCAAAATTGATTTATTTTAACTAATTCATTAAATTGTTTTCGTCGATTCGTCGTTCGCCTTCATACCCAAAAAAATAATGGTCGCCAAAGGAGGTGTCATAACCTAGTTGTAAGTTGACAAGCTGTCATGTGGTCGAGGTTATTCGGCTTCGCTGGGGCACACTCGCCCAAATTATTTACAAATGCTAAAACTCCGATCATAACAAAAGGTTGTCTTACACTGTAATATTTTTTTGATCGATTCCCCCTTTCAATATAAGACACTTTATTAAAATAACCTCAAAATTACCTCCTGCAAATTATTCAATCAGTTATTACTAAAACAAAAATAAAATGTTCAATACTATTTCGAATTTAATACGAGAATTTGCCGACCCCTATTATTAACCATAATGTGCACTGTGTGCAGATTTGTTAGAATTGAACTCTTTCAAAATTCATATTTAAAAAAAAATCAAAGATGTTTTAAGATTTTCGTCAGTCATATTTAAATATTAACGATAAATATTTAATCGCTCCTCATTTAAGAGGCTGAAAATTTAACGTATTCACTGTCTTATACAGAATATTGCGATACAATGATTTACAATAATGTAATTTGAAGAATATATTTCAAACTAATACATTTAAAACTATTTATTAGTATTGATTGATTTATAAAAATCACTCGGTCAAGTTAATTATGCTAGTAAAAGGATCATATTACACAATAAACAATAATAAGACATATCTAGAAAACAGCCCATTCCTGTGTATTTTGTTATTGTATATGGATAAACAATGAACACAATCTAATTGATCGTTCAATATATAAATTGCAAACACCCTTGATTATTGGTTTATTTTTCTAATTGAAGGATGTCAAATTCATCGATGGGTTTCACCAACATTGAGAGGTCAAAAGCTTCGACAATACAAGATGAAGAAAGATTTTCCCAATATACGCAACAAATACTTAGAATGGAACTTTGAAGCTGAATTATATGCCTTTGGAAAAAGATTAAATGAAGAATTCGATGCAGCCTTATTGAGAAAGGCCTTTACGCATCGTTCATATATTATACATGAAGAAATGCAACAGAAAAAAGTTGGAATCGAAAATCCAGATTTGCAACAACCTGACAACGATGAATTGATCAAAGAAGGTGTTTTTATGCGACAAGTTAAATTCAATAGATTATTGTTTCAGTACTAAAGATTATTTTTATTCAGGTGAATTCTTCATGAAAGACTACATACGATCTTATATCGAGGCAGCCCTTCCCAAGTTTCCGGAGGAAGGAGTAACAGCAGTAACGGACCATTTAATGAGTGACGAAACACTTTCCTATATATCTACTAATTTAGGGACCAAAGATATTATTCTTTCGGAAGTAAGATTATAGCACTTTGAAAACCGTATTCGATATCATTATTATATTAAAGTTTTTTTATGTTATTGTAGGATAATTTTCCAACGACGGAAACTCTTGCGAAAACCTTCAAAGCGATAGTGGCTGCGTTAGCTCATTCCTCTGGCGCCGAAAGAGCGGCGCATTTTGTTCGAGACTTTGTAATTACTACTCTGAATGGAGTAGACGTGAATGATTTATGGGTGATCGAAAATCCCATGCATTTATTAGAAGAGTTATTAAAAAAAAAGGAAAAAACAGTTGAACCCAGATTAATGGGTGAAATTGGGAAAAATACAATTTTGGCATGTTACCAAGTCGGTATATACGTGGATAAAGAAATGTTTTGTGCCGGTGAGTTCTTTGTAGTTCATTTTACTGATAAATAAATAATACACAACTTTTCAATAACTATTAATATATTTAAGGTTTCGGAGAAAGTATTCAAATTGCAAAAGAAATGGCTGCCAGAGAAGGATTAAAAATACTCTTTGGCACTCCAGAAAATATGCCACCTTTAAATTTCAAAATGGAGGGAGTACCAAAAACTGCATCTGAAAAAATGAGATCTATTTCTCCCTGACATTTCAAGAAGTCTTCTCTAATAAGGAAACGTAGAATATAATTGTGGAATCTTAAACAAGTGTTATTGAGTTGTCTTAAGTAGTATTAATTAAATAAAAATGCAATAGTAATGACATAGTTTTATTGCACAAATTAAATTAAACTGGTATGTGACCCAATAAAATTGTCATCATTTCACAGCTTAAAAAAAGTACTAAAATCATTACAGGACATTTTTTATAGTATCCATAAAGAAATGTCCACACATTATGGACACTGGACCTACCAGTAAAAAAATGATCTCCAATATGTCACTGAATTACAAGGAGTTAAGGTGCCTCAATCGTAATAGGAAACTGAGCGCATCGACACCAAAAGGGAATCGAATATCAGACTTTGTCCCAGATCGAAAAACCAAATGCACCTCAAACTTAAATTTTGCCAATAGCCTCTCAAGTGTTAAATCCGCCATTGTGTACAGTAATAATTTCTAAGACTACAATTTGAGTGTTCCGTGCTGAACTTCCCCCAAAGTCCGGAAAATTAAACAAGAAATTCATAAAACTCTTAGTCTTTTCGACTTGAATTGTATGAACATGCATGCATACATCATGCACAGACTTTAACACTGTAACTATATCACGGGTAAACGTGGGAATGGACTGTAAAGTTTGTATTTTCATTTTTCTCTCTTACAAAGTCATCTTATTTTTAATTTTGATTAAGTTATTATTTTACGCAACTTCGTATCAGCAAAAAGTTTTCTATATTTGATCCAAACTGATGGCGCCCGAGTAAATATGTATTCTGCTTCATTAATAATTGAAATTGAAACACGAATATGGAATATATTCATCTTTATTATATTCTATTGAATGCACCATTAAAACATCCCAAAATATGTTTTCTAACAATTTACAATTTATTTACACATATAAAGCCCAAAGGACTCACAATTTATGAACAATATTTGTGACTATATTTTCAAATTAAATCTAATATTTAAAATTAGATCAGACATCTCATAATATACTTATTTGTATAAATTATCTATGAATTTTTTCAGGTCCATATGCAAAATCAAATTCAATACAAGACATGCAAACCAGACTATTGTGAAGAATTCTTAATGTCTGCAATTTTTCGATAATGGCTCTATTATATCAACAAGGCTACTCTGAATTAAATACAACTGCTAATATAAATTGTATTTGAAAAAATATAAGCCATTATATTCAACAAACGTATATCAAACAACTGCCAATAAACTTTGAACATTTCCAAATATTTTTGTGATGATGATAATAATTGGTATATCAAAAAACTATCAACATTTTTAATAAGCTTTTGCTTAAGCATTGTCAAATAAACATGCAACTTTTATCATTATACATAGAAAAATATATCATAGAGACATAACGACAAGGTATATTTGTGCCATTATGTGCTTTTTAACGACGGATTGCAGGAAAATACGGTTGTCCAATTATTAATAATAGTGGTATTTAAAAATTTAAGATGTGTCATAGATAGTCCAAGTTATAGAATAAATAACCAATTCACTAATTACACGAAAAATTAGGGTTTTGCATAAATTATTGTTAATGTTAAATTACAACAGTAGTTAAATTATGTATCCTATTTTTACAGGGAAAAAATCAAAGTTTTTTTTAATGGTTAATATTTTTCAGCCCTTATAAATAACGATTAGAGTCCTTGTGTATTTGAGAAATATAAGTATTATTAATTTTGAATTGCTGAACCTCGGGCAGTGTTTTGAACTACAAAATAAAGCAAAAGCTCATAAAAAATTATCTATTTTACGAAAATTTAGAGGTAAGTTCATCACCGCTATTATCCAAGGTTAAACCAATCGAAACCAATTTTAAAAAAATAGGGATAGCTAAAGAATTTTATCTCATTCAGCATTTTTACTTGATGTTGCAAGTTTTGATAATTATTTATTTTAATCCTAGATCACTAATCATATTTTCGAGTTGCATTGTAACTACGTATTACGTGACGAAGATTGACATGCACACGCAGTGAGTATGTCTGAGTCACTAATTTGCTTATTTAGAAAGGTATTGAGCGGAATGCGTTATGATCTGTAGTCTGTGAGACTAATGATTAGTGATCTAGGGTAACAATAGAACATATAACAGTATATAATTTTTTTTATCTCAAAAGCAAAAATATTGAAAAATTACCGAACTGACAATTGTATAAAATAAATTACAAATGCAAACAAGAATATCAATTATTTTATGATTTATGCAATATTTTCAAGAATATTTATTTTAGTCATTATTAATATAATATAACTTTAAAAGGATATACTCAAACGTTTTGATATTCCTATGTCCATTCTCAAACATCAACAGCTTACATAATATTAATTGTATTATTATTAAATGACACAATGATTTTGTCAGCAATATCAGTTCTATAAAATGAAAACTTGCATTGTTAAGCGTATCAAAGTTGTTAATACATTTAAAAAAAAAACTATTATAATTGTACAAAACTAAGATGGTCGTGCTGTAGCTTCTTCAATATTAACTAGCCGAAGATGAAAATACCTACACATGTCTTAATTTCACCATTACATTATTGGTACAAATCTTTTACAAGAAAAAAAAAACACTAAGTATGTCATGATTTAAAGTATGATATATTGTCATGTCACCATTGAGACACATATAAGAGCTTATTTGCAAAGTAGTTTTTGAATATTTTTTTCAAATTATCCTACAATCGAATAACAGTTGAATTTTATTTTACAAACATCAATATCAGAATTTTTATTGCGATTTATTATTAAAGTACTCATTGCATTTGCTTTTTGATCAATTTACACTTCCCCAAAGAATCCTCTTATTAACTTTTAAGCCCCGTTATAATTAATAATATAAAACTTTACTAATTAACACAAATCTATATGAATTAAAAAAATCTGTAATTGGGAAATCATGAAAATGTATGCTTTTACAACAATAAAAAATAATGTAATCTGTGGACAAGTACATTTTCAAATATGCATCATAAATACATCAAGTACAAATATTTGTGGTCAATTTTATAGTTATAACTGAGGTAACATTAATAAAAGTATTTATTTAACATTTACAAAAGCAATGTGATGATGAAAATTCAAGCAAGAAAAAAATGTTTTCTACGCTTCAATAGTATTGGAATTTTTGCTTTGGTAATCAGTACTCATTTTATTATACGATTAGAGCTATAAAAAATTTTTTTGGACATGTTTTCACGTCTTTAGATGGAACATCAGCTTTATTTGTAATCTGAGAAAAAATTTCAATACTTAACATCAAGAATGAATAAAATGAAGAATGCAAGTGATTTGGCGTGCGATGCACCTACGGTGATGTTTATTTAAAAATTATGATGAGTAAATTGAGTTTTTTAAAATTTATTTATAAATATATTTTAGTCAATCATTAATAGACAAGTTCAATTGTATTTCCCTATTTAATATAATTAGGTGTATTGTTACTCGCTCAAATCATATAAACATTTGATTTTGAAATCCGTATCTAATTAGAACTCATTTTTACTAGTTTAAACTAGATGTCATTGTTATAACTAGTTTTAATTAGACAAACGCAACGTCAAGAATATTACATGAAAAAAATGCACTAAATAGGAATGCAATATGGGATACTCACTAAATTGTATTGCAGGTATGTATTGTTCAATTGTGCCAGTGTTTAATGTTGCTAACTATGCATTTGATTCATACACATTTTGAGGTAATTAATAATAATGTAACAAAGGCATCCAGTATAAACTAGTTTCAACTAGTAAAAACGCATACTAATTAAATATAGATTTTGACTGTAACGTATATATAGAAATAATTAATTGCTAAAGTTTGTAAAATGACTTTGAAAATCAATATTCCTCAGCTATATCGTTGTTTTAATATTTACAGATTGTTTTGGAGTAAAATGGGGGTATTTATCAAATGTCGGAGATTTCCGTTGTTTTTCACATATGGTGTAACAGTATAATGATGATTTTCAAATTATAGTTTTATTAAAATGATCACAAATTAAACGTCTATAAAAAGCCCGATTTTATTAATCATCTCAGGACATCAAAATAAATTTAGACAATGATCATTTTTTTAGACTGAATTTTTAACAATAACAGCCTAGAAACTAGACTTCCTTGGCAACAATTGTTCAACATTCGATTTAAAAGCGTTTTAAAAAATATCACGTACAAATAAACAATGTTTTCAATCAAATTTTTATCACAAAGCCGCTTATTTATATCTTTTCGATAGTCTGTATGGATCTTGATCCGTGACTGATTCGATTGTCCAATCCAAATTGTCATAACGGAACCCCCATTATAAGTCGAGGAATATTTTTATTGCTAAACCAATCGAGTGATAAAATTGATTTATTATTAAAATGAGTAGACTTTACGACACATTCATCATATACTTATTCGTATGAGTATGAAAAAATTACGCAAATAGCCAACATCTATAACATTTACATTGCAATAAAAAAACATTTAAAACATCAATTGGTGTATTTGATCACTGTCGCCCAAAGTACATTGTATAAATTGGCAGTATACTTAGCTTTTTAAAACTTTATCACTGTCACTCTTTCCTATGATAACAAACAAAATATCATATTATCAAAGATCAGCTTATCTCTTCTCAAATATCATTTTTATCATCTTTCTTGTTTTATTTATGTGCTTATTTTTCTCTTTAAATCAATCTCAATAATCAATCATACGTTGCATTAGCATCAAAACAAACAAGATGATAAATGTATTCTTAAAATTGTATCATAGATGCGTGATAATAACTATCTTCAACATATTATTTTGGATTTATCTAATGTGATTAACTACTACATTCACATAACAATTATATATTTTATCTGTATTGCAACATCATAATATTTAAAATTATTAGATTAAAACTCGGATATAAGAGATCAATATTCAATAACCAACAACCTAAAAATGTTTGGTTCTTATTTCTTATTAATAAATTATATTACAGTTATGGTGTTTACATAACATGAACATCTATTATACTAGCATATGGAATCGGCAACGTTATTTTAACTGAATAAATACGTATGTAAATACTTTTAAAATGATTAAAGATTTAAATTGCAATTAACAGGTTAAACATACATTTTGTATTAAACAATAATGTACTATTTATAATGGAGTGTAACGAGTTTACGGAACATTATTTTAAGGTGATGTTAAGAATTATTAAATTGTATTTAACCGGGTAATGATCAATTTGTGAGACGCATTTAAATAATGATGTTTAGTAGATCATTCATTCATAATAAAATGATTAATGTCAATCAAAAATTGACATTCAAAAAAAATTCAGAAATGAATAATCTGTAAAGTCCTTCTTTCCACTTTACACAAAACTTTGGATGTTTTTATCAAAAATCAAATATAAATAGATGCAAGACAGTAGTTAATCTTGAATTTTAATAATTAACACACAAAGCTACTAAAAACAAATGGCACTGCATTTTAAATTGCCAAAATACGCAAGAATTTTATATAGAGAAAATTATTCTCTTATAATACAGCTTTCATATTCACAAATTAGAAACAGAGTTTCCTTCTAGTTAACATTAAAAAGGTTTTTTATTAATTAATCAAAATTTTACATACGATGTATAAAAAAAATTATGTAGTAAACTGAATGTCACAACGTCAATGACAAAATAGTCACTAATTAAAATTAATTTTTCTCCATAAATACATATGTTAATATGGAAATCAATATAACGACTAAATAAATAATTCATTATCAATAACTTTTACCTTCAGTAATACCATTTAAAGTCCATACGAAAAAGGCTATCATCACATAAATTACACTTCAAAAGCGGACTAAACAATTTTATCATTTCTTTATTTGAATCCTCATTCACCTTTTACTTCCTAAAGTGTTTAAGACAAACTATATTTTCACAAAAAGTATTTTCGCCAAGAATGAGGATCAATATGGCATTTATGATACATCAATGGCATTCTTAACTAACTAGAATCTGGAGAATCATTTAACAGATATACTGATATGTTTGATGGCAGAATTTGTTTAACTTATGGAAGGTATCAAAGAAATGTATCTTAAAAAAATATAATCCCTTGCATCATAAATATATATATATTAAAATCACTCTCATTAACAATCCAATAATAATCATCAAAATTATAGGTTGCGTTAACAAGTATCCTTTGCTGGTATATATATTATATATTCCCTTCAAATATATGATCTTAACATAGGAAGTAAAAGGATTTGTTTTCCGTGATTAAGCCTCCTTTTCTTAACACCTAAAACACAATATTATAAACTCATAAAAAATGTTTACATCCCTTCGTCTTTTGCAGGCATATGAAATATAAAAAAAAGTCAGCATAAACATCGTTTATAGTATTTATTGCTAATAACCAAACATAAACCAATTTCATTCTGAATATTATTCAGTGACAGTGACTATGACAAATGTACAAACTAAAATTTTGAAGTTCATGCAATTTTACAAGAACTATGATGAACAATCACCGCGGAACATTTTTAAATAAAAAAATACTCATCCAACGATAAAAAACCTACGCTATCCGCAAATGCCCTCCTCGATTAATTTTAAATTATATTAAATGTAGTAAAAGACAAATAAAAAATACAAAATTAGTATATAGCTAGCAAAATAAATTAAAATTCAGCCATTTATAAATAACATGTATCAATTGCATAATTTCTCAAGAATTGGGATTCAATTAAATAACTATTTACAAGTGTGCAAGTAGGAGACAAAATATTTCCCTGAAAAATAATTTATATCAAATATAAATTAATTTTACATAAAAATAGCACAATTACAATGTGAAATAGTTTCTTTGGCAATAGAAAAAATACTTTATCGTACATTCACCATTCATAAATTAGCTAATGATTCACATTGTCAAATTTCACTTTGTAATGAAATAATAAAATATTAACGTTTGGATATTCAAATATGATCATATAGTTTACATGACACATTGGACTGGGAACGAAACAAAATAGATCATTTCATTAATACATTTCATGTGCATCGATTTCACATTTAACCTCGTAGGTCTACTTCTTTAATTTCTAACGTTAAATTTGACATTTGAATTGTCGACCTATGTCTATAACAATTATTTTAATTATCGTCCATTACTCGTAACGCGCGCTTCACTTTGCCACTAATACTTCAGAAAGTAATAATTCATATTCTAAAGTCAAAGTGCAAAATTTGATAATTAACTAAGGTGTTCAATATAGACAATCACAGTAACAAAACTTAGATTGTAAAATGCATTTAAGTAAAAGCAAGAAAGTTTTGTATGAATAATCAATTTATTAAATTCAAGACCATCTTTTCACAAATGTTTATTTTAACAGAGGAACACAACTGAATTTGTCATTAGTAAATAAATATACCAATATAACATTTGAAGATATCTATAAAGACGCAATATAAAGCTATTATACTATATATATATATTAAATAAAAAAACAGGTATATAAATGTTTTTATAAATCCTCATACACACTCGGATCATACAAAATATATGTGTATGCTTTTCCAAACACAAAGTTGCAATTTATATTTCTATGAAAAAATATTTATATATGATACAAATAATAGTATCTTTATCCATATACATTTATAACATCACAAAAGAAGTGCTACACATAATTTGCTATGCTTAGAATTAATTGCGCATCGATAATATGAGCATGGTTTGATGGCCGGGTGACATAATTATGTTTGCAATGCGCTGTATTTTTTTCTAAATTCAATTGACATAGAATGAAAAATAACTGATATTGTTTAAGTTCAATTACCATCTAAGGATCACATGTGTTTTCCATTTAAAATTACAATTTTAAAGTAAATAATCTTAGGAACACTACTTACCTCTCAAATATTCACTCGTTACACGCACAAAAAAAAAAACAACATCATCAAAAAGCGGTTCTAAATACATTTATAATTAAAAATATAATCAAAATCGTTTTGCCACTACGTAGGTTTTAATTGACCATCAAATAATGATTTTTTATATCCTTAAATCGAAATAAAATTGGATTTCAATATTATTTACAATCAGTAAATAATAAAATGGATTTTTAACGACACTATTAAATTATAAAAGAAAAACAATTTTTGCAAATAAATCCTTAAATATTTACAAGGCTTTTTTTTTTAAAAAAAATGAACGAGTGTAACGAGGCTATTCAAACAATAAGAGTGATATTGAAATGGAAAATAATTTGTATAATTTTCAATGCCACTCTGAAGATCAACATGTATGCAATCAGATACGAACTGGAATATAATCACACATTCTTCAATAAACATGTAGATTTTTGTGTTCTTAATCTTTTTACTTTCGAGTCTGTGTCAAGACTTTCCAGAGAGGCTAAAGATAATTTCCTTCAACATTAATCTAAACTTTTAAACGTTGCTAATATTCATCTACGGTAACTGGTGAGCATAGGTATTTTAAGCTTTATTCCCCGTCAGCTTTCATACCGCGCACTTCTCCTTGCTTTCTCAATTTATCGAGGTCCTCTTTAGTTTTGTCCTCGATAGCTCTGATATCAGCCATTGTTAGACCGTGCCATTTGTCTAACCAACAAACTACTTGCCTATAAAAAAATAAAAAAAACAAAAATAATAATCATTTGCATTTGATGAATGTGCATAAGGCGTTGAAATGAACATTAAAACAATACCTGTGGAATGAAGTAAATAATCGTCGTTCTGATCTGAGAATGAAGTTTTCTACTTTATTCTGCAATAATAAAAATACAATAATAATTGGAGACAGTTGCTAAACAAGTTACATGAAAATTATACTCAATCTTATCATTATTTAATTAAAATAAATATTATCAAATGATCGGATAGATTAAGATAATATTTATGCGATTCATTTTGCATTGTTTAAAAAACAATCAGTACAATTATTTTATTTCAGTTTTAGTTTTGAAACAATTTTTAAACACCGAATCCTGTGCTGTTTATAAAAATGATTAATAAAAAGATGTTTAAATATCTTCTTTATAGTCGTTTAGACCGTATATATATATAAGAAGCATTTAATTTGATTTTTCATTCATTTAGAATGAAGATTTTATCATTTTCTATCAAGATTTAATATGATCCAGAAGATGCATCAATCAAAATACCAATCGGAAAGATTAGACACTTTAAAAACGGATTCTTATTTCAGTTCTATTTATATAAATACATATTTTATATAAACACGCAGATGGGTAAAATATATTTTATGTAAAATGCCCACGCCTGTATTTAGATCATATATATATTAGCGTAATTGATATTTTGTGTTTTAATATATAAATATATTACCTGTAAACCGAACCATTTGAATTCAACAGTGACGAGTTTATAACAAGTCATAGCAGGTTTTTGGTGCTGCCACCATTTCGGTCCAACCAAGGGACCTCGGCCAGTCTTCTGAGACTTGAAGGTAGTGGGATCCAATTCAGGTTTATAGTCACTCGGTGGCACAGGATCATTAGCTATATCTATGAATATTACTTCCCGATTTTTAAGTTTTTCTGGGGACAACTCGTGCACCTAAAAATGTCACAAATTATAGTATATATAAAAAGAAAAATGAATGACAACAGTTATTATTCGATCTATGTATACATCCATAATCTGAGATTAATTAGTACAATCAAAAACAAGCTTACAAAATCATTAATTACTTTTAATCATTCCAATGGCATGGAGGGCATTGATAAATGCAACAATTAGTATAATGATAATTTAAACCAAGGTAACGCGACCAAGGTGAAAGAGATCTTTTTTATAATACAACGAGATTTTGAAACGACTTACATTTTCTTGATCTCCAGTATCATCTACATGTAAAGATTCAATAGATATGATGAAATTTTCTTTCATGTATCCTGGATTCTATAATAAAAATAATAATTAAAACAAATACAGCGTTTATGATTTTTTTAATAGATATCTCGTATTGATAAATAATGTTATCATTTACAGTTAAAACGGTTCGGCAATAGGGGTAAGCATTCCATGCTTCTTCGTGTATTTCCAGCGCTCCTTTCGGTGCCAAAAGTCTTATGAATGCGGGGACTTTTGAAGATAAATGATAAATTTTGTATGTATACTGCCCCGAAGAATACTTTCCACCTGTATTGAAAATATGCAAATCATTAGATCATAAAGTATTGAACATTTGTCCGACTGAAAATATTAGTCAATAAAAAAATAGCATTTGAACAAACACAGCTAAATATATTAACACAGGTGCAATTTTTATTACAGTATGCACAATATAATATGCATCGAAAGTTATCTATATTACATGAGATAATATTAAATGAATGTAAAATTATATAACGAAATTATGAAAATCGAAGAGGAAAGAGTATTTGCAAAAGTCAAGTTTAACTTTATACAACGTATATCCTTATCTTCTTTATCTCGATATAAAGGAGATAAGCATTATAAAATCACTCGGAGACACGCAACAACAAAATATATAGCAAAGTTCAAAGATTAGTTATTAAGGATTAATAAAATATCCTTTTTAAATACTGTATCAAAATGTGCACGTATGTGCATGCGCAAAACACTCACCGAGCAATGGGTAATCTTTAAACGGTTCATTTTTAAGTACTTCGATGCCTTCACCGCCTCCGGTCTCGTTTTTAGAAGCCTCAGCTACTGCCCATAACTGGCCCACTTGATACTAAATTTAAGGAAGGAAATCAAACATATTAATTTCTATACTAAATAAGATAATATGAACCACAAATAGGATATTCAATTAGATTACGTTATTTAAAATTAATTTTTACCAAGTATTACAGCAATTTTGTATTCATATTGTTATAAATAAAAAAGATCTCGATATAATTCCAATATTATAATCTAAATCCGTTTTCATACGTAATGGGGAAATTTTTTCCTAAACATATTTGTAACGTACTTTTTGCATCACCTATTACACAAAAAAGCGCAAAATATAAATTACATTTAATTTGCAATTAAATCAAAGTCCAATTTAAAAAAAAAATAGCCCACGAGATCTTCATATAAAAACATCAGAAGATTATTTTAAATACGAAATTTGAATTTAAAAAAGTCGACGTCGAATAATTGAGGTTGTCAAATAAAACATAAAATAATATTACCGCAGGTGCAATATCCAAAGTATAAAAGAATGTATCATCAATTTTTAGCTTAGTAACAGTGAGAAATGATAACTCGTTTTTACTCTAGTAAAACTGTCGTGTGATCTAGCTCAATTTAATGAAAATCACAGGTTAAATATTTAGGTGTGACTTTGAACACGAAATTGAGGTGGGGACTGCAAATTTTTATCATCGATGGTTAGTGGCTTTAATAAACTCCAATAAACAATATTTTGTTCGGTATGTGTAATACCAATTGAAACTTTACATTGTTTAAAATGAACTAAGTAAGCAGCGGTGTGTTTCATAAATATCAAATATTGTCGCTTATCAGATCTCAATCAGTGTGTATTACTGTTACATTTTAAGTTATACTAATTAATGAATTTAAATTGCTTCTTAAAACAACTTTATTTTTGATGTGGTTTATAATTTGCAATAGCTATTCCTACAGTATGACATTTAAATAAAACAACCATTTTAGTCGGTAAATTTGGACATATTTGGCAAAAAAACATTTAAATACAGTCCTGTGGATACAGCAATAGTATTAAACTTTGATCACTAATCTTTAGTTTGACAGACTACAGAATCGGAATGAATTCGACGTTTTTTTTTTTTTTGAGGTGGCTTTTAGTAATCCCTATTATGGGACCATTACAAACCATTTTGAGATGGTTTTTCATAGCATATGTGTTTTTAAAAATGTGGTCGCCACGTATGCATTTGACATGTATACATGTTCCAATAAAATTACTCCACTGTGTATGCAACACAATTGAGTCTGGAGATTCTGCAAAATATTAGTCTCTTAGACTAATATTTAGTTACTACATATAAAAAGTGAACCAATGTATGTTGGGTTATTCTTATTGTTACTTTAAAACCATATACATATATATAGTAGTAATTGTATATAAGCATGTACAAGTGGTTCACATATATGCCGCTTGCTTCAGAATTAATAAGACTTTACAAAAGAAACTATTGTTGGTACATTAGTGTATAAACCTAAATCTAATAAGAGTAGTTTATTTGCTTCCAACTATTAACGCGATCATCCAGACATTAACTTCAATTTCAAAAAGTATAAAATAATACATAACAGTAGCAAAGGTGCTATTGACACGATCAACCAACAAATAGATGAACACTATGTATATATCTTAACATAGAAAAGGATTTTTTTCTGTGATTAAGCCTCCTTATCTTAACACCTAAAACACAATATTATAAACTGTGCATTGCCAATATGTACATAATTTATGTGTCTTACCATATGGTAAGACAACGATAAAAACCATTGAAACTTAGAGTTTTTCAAGATTGGCCGATGCTCTTGATATTCTGAGCCATGGTTGGGTGAGTGATTCAATACTGTGACTATTAAAAAAGAGACCTGTGCAAGTATCAAAGATATTTTGAAAATTGAAGATGTTATGCCAGTCAAATAAATGCAAAATTTGTGTATTTTGGCACACTATCAGAAGCACAGGATGACGAAATTCTCATGTCATTCCTGTGGCAAGGCTATACGTGGAGAACACACAGTTCAAGGCTGAAATGAGTGCAAAAAATATGTTTTTTTTTAATTATTTGATGGTGTTCATTAACTTTAATAAATATTATTTTAATTTAAAAAAATCAAAGTGTTCAAAAAATTGTTAGTCTGTGAGACTAATATGTAGTGACAGTGTAATATAAAAAAAAAAGATTAGCGATCTAGGGTTAAAGATTTAAATTTATAAACATGTGCTAGAAAATAATATTTATTAGAAGAAAAAAATATTTTGAAAACGATTACACATTTATGTTTACTTTCATATTTAACTAAAAAAATGAACAATAATATTTTTTTTCAATAACCACCATATTTTACAAAAATCAAATGGAGTTATCTGATAACAACGATATTAAAGATTAAAAAATACATATCTCCGGTAGCTTTAAATCACTTGCATTACAAAACAACAACTGTAATATTTTATTTTTATATATGAAATTTGCACTCGTCACCAAAATTTTATGATTTAAACAATATCACCCTTCTTAAGCTAATATCCAAATGAGATTGTTTGGGTTCTTAAGCTTCGATGGTAAATTATGTTCTAATGCAATTTATACAAGGCCAGTAAATTTTGTTATTCAGTCAAATTGAAGTTAAATTTCAACAATACAGTCGGCCGAAAAAATCAGATATGATTATAATTCGTAAATTAAAAACTAACAATATGAATACAAAAATGTTACATATCTATTATAATAGATGGCATTTTAGACAATTTTTACATTATAATAAAAACTAATATGTATGTGAACAATGGACAGCTCATAAGCATGTTAAAAAATTTAAGCAAATATAATCACGTTTGTTCAATATACATTTCTGAATGTATAAAATCAAATGTTTCTCGACCTTTAAATTATGCATAAAGGTTTTTCATTGCATATAATTAATGTCATATATATTATGTACGATTTGACAATCGATATTCTATATATTTTTTTTGTCAATTCTCAGTACAATTTTATTTTAATTTCAACTAAAAACAAGTCGGCGTCAACAACTTGCAGCGCATGACAAAAAATGTATGATCATTAACATATGTAAATACGTGGCAGCTATTTTATTACATTAGATGAGATTCAATACTGACAATAGATAGAGAGCACAGAAATTAGCTTCGAATTGATCATAAGCTAACATTAGGAATGTCAGTTATTATGCAATCATAATCAAACATCAGCGAATTTGATATGATTTCATCGAGATGCTAATTAAGATTACAAAATTAAATTTTATTGCAGTCTAGTGTCCTTCAAAATTTAACTATGGAATAACTAAAACTTCTCATTAAAAAGATGTATAAAATGCATGGAAACTTACCTCCTCTACTGTCAGAGGCAGCGGGAGACGGCTGAAAATTAAAACAGAAAGGAGATCAATATAAAAAATTGAATAAGTCAGTACACAAAGTCAATTGAACAAATTCGTCAAACGTGTAGGTGTACAATTGAGACAATACGTTGAAATAATGGATAGCTCGGAGGGTAAAAATGTTTCTCAATCACAATTATAAGGACAAACGTCATGCCTGTGTATATTTTAACGCGTACATATTAATTAAAGATATATTTGCACGTAGAGATGATTTGATTTATCTAAATATATATTTTATAAGCTATCGAGGAACTCACGAGTATAATCATTCTAAACGTTGGTACCTCATTCTACCTGCTTGTACAAAGTTCAGATTTTAGTCATGATATCATTTTTTTTCTGCCAAACGCCGTTTAAAACAATTTTATTCGAAGAATAGATTCAAAGGTTCAAAGATTCCCAAATAAATCACGCATTAAAAAAATACAGCTAATTTATTTTTTGTTTCATAATCGATGAGACTCAAGGATTTGAAACATGTTATTTGAGCGAATCAACAATTTTAATAAGCCCTATTAAAATATCGTCTTTTATCAAAAATTAACATGATGTATTCGATACGATGTGATCATACTTGGCAGGTCGAAGGCCACGCAATGAAAAGTGTCATCCAACAGATACGTTTGAATGATATATTTTTCAAACTGGTGATTTTCATATAGAATGAGCACTGATTGATTTTTTATTCAATGAAATTAAAGTCCTGCACAATGTTTTGCTCAATATATATTCAAACGAGTGACACATGATTTTTGTCAATTGTCCATCTTTGACCGGGTTCAGGTGTAAAACAGATGTGCATTTGTTTATTCTGCCCGGTACTATCAGACGAGACTTTTGCAAAAATTTAATTTAATCAATATCATATAAACTAATCGATTGAAAATAAAACTGAAAAGACGAGACGTAGTTGCTGTCGATCTAGAAATTTAAATATGAAGGATTTCCAAATGCAAATTTAGACGTATAATAAAAATACGTTTTATTTTTAATTAAAATTTTCATAGTTCGTCTCAACGTTATTTTAAAAGAATATGAAATTTTATTAGAATTTTAAAATATTTCGTAAAAAATCAATATTTTTTAAATGATCAGTTCACTGTTAACATAAGCCCCCCATAGGCGAAGGATGCATTTGAAAGTGAATTTTTGACAAAAGCCGAAATGCAGTCTCGACATAAATTTTGTTCAATCGAAGTAGACAAAAAATTGAGCGATACGACTCGAGATCGATTCGGATGCAATCGTACGATATGAAATACCGGTTTGCGATCGAGTCGACGTTGCGCAAATGGCGAGGTATAAAAACGACAAGGTGACGTAAAGCTGGACGTCATCTAGAGGCGAACGAATTGCATGAGGGGTGCGGGGTGTGGGGATTATCCGCCCAAATTCAGGCCGTGCATGAATCATACGTTTCAAACGTCACTTTTCAGCGCTCGCCAACCATCGGTTGCGCAACCCTCTCTCTCCCTCTTATGTAATTTCATCTCGCGCCAAAGCTCGCCGTCGAGACTCCGTTCCGTGTCGAGACGCATGCGAAACGAGAAATCACAAAAAAAAATCTGCTCGTGCATTTTTCGGTGCATCGCATTTGTAGACATTTTGAATGATTCTTTTGGGCCGCGCGTTTCGCCGTTCGGACGTCGCGTCGACGTTTCTCAATTTTCCGAAAGCGTCGATAATGGGCAAGATTTGACAGATCCGGACCGAAACCTGGCTAATCTGTGAAATATTTTCTCAGCGCGTGATGAGATAAATCGGGGATTAAAAATGTAAGCGAATCGCGATATAGCAGTACGCGCGATATAGCATCGCCAGATGTTGCGTTATATCCGTATCTGATCCGATATCGCAGATAAATCGAACACTCTTCGGAGGCGGGAGGCGCGAAAGCCGAGCGAGGCGATTCGAACGCGGGGTTGCCCGCGCTAAAAAACCGATGACGTTTCGGACGCGATTTTTAAATCGTTTCCAACCTAAACATAAAATATCACAGGCGACGCGCATGCGATCGCGCGTCGAGGATCGCTCGACGGGCGCCCGACGTCTCTCGAGCGCGGGTCGACTTCGGCGCGACGCGACCGGAGCGACGGTCGAAGAGGACAAGGACGAGACGGACTTCGAAGGCGACGACTCGCCGTCGATCGATCGGAAGACGACGTTCGCGACCCGGAGCGACTCGAGCGCGGAGCGAGACGCCTCCGAAGAGCCCGAGATCGGAGAGCGGTCGGAGCGGACGTCGGGCGGCCGAGAAGGGCGGAGCGCGAGCGACGTGTGCGATGTGACGTTTCGGTTCCGGGAGCCCCGAACGGCGGGCGGCCGAGGCGTCGGAGGGCGAGCGCGAGTCGGACGGCTCGTACTTACAATTCTTTATAGATCATGTCGAAGCGGGGCGCGGGCGCGAGAGCGGACGAAGCGGCCGGGAAGTGGTCGCGGCGGCGACTGCCGGCGGACTAGCAGGCGAGGGGTCGCTGCGCGCGCTGCTTCGACACGCACCGCACCGGAACTGACGTCAATCCCTCCCCGCTCCCCCCTCTCCGACAGTTTGAATACGCGCGCCAAATACATCTCCTTTTTTGTCAAATCTTTTTCACGATCGAAACATAGCGAGGATTCGAATTTGCCTTTACAAATATAATTATTGAAAATTATACGAAACCATCTCAAAGTTGAAGCTGAATATAACGATGATGCCATCTTAAAATATTTTCCCAACGGAGACGTGGAAAAATCAATATTTATATTGAATAACAAATGTTCATTATTTAGCTTACATCGAATATTTTTACATCAGTCGAGCATTATGAGACGTTGAAAAACAGATGAACGCATACAGATAATTAGATATGAAAAATGAGATCAATCTCTATTACAACAATAATACAATCATTTTAATTTTGATAGTATCGTTTTTATTTTTAGTATAAAAAATTAAATTTGAAAATTTTCATGAGCCGCTTCAGGCGAGCTGGTCCACAATTATGACATCGAGTACCCAATAATTGAATTCTCTATGATTCTGATAGCACTTTTAGAATCATATAAGAACATGTAGAAATCACACATTTGAAATGTTAACCAAATATCTTTCGATATATCTTCATATATCAGCGTTATTCTTGATGAAAGCAAAACAGAATCTGAAAAATACAAATAAATTATTCAGAACTATATTCAAGTGTTTATAATTCCAAATGAGCGTTGATCCCAATGAAATCTGAAAAAATCTAATCATATTCAACTAGGATATTGTATTATTTCAATCAGTAAGCTTTGTTTAAAATTGAGATAAAACATTCTATTCAGTAAATTTTAGATTTTAGAAAAGGTGATTTTTAAGCAGGCTAAACGTGTATATCCTCAAGTGTCTCAAACACTCATTAATATTCTATTTCATTATTGGATCTATTATTTAAAAAAGAATAGACCGTCATTTCAATGCCTCTTCTGTTTGTCTACCTGAAAAATCTACAAACACTTTAAAAATAATATTTTTCCATGCATAAAAACATACAAACTTTATTCAATAAAAAATGGATTAGGTGGAAACAATCAAAAGATTTATAAACATTCTCAAATGTCCCGATATGATATCATTGAACATAATAATCAGCTAAAATTTAATCTGCCCTATCTACAAAATAATGCTAAACTTGCAATATAAATTTGTATTAATGATAAATTTCAGTTTATCTATCATATTTACTTCAATAATGTAATATATCAGATCAGTTAAAAACACATTGCAAAATGTATTTTTCTAAGATATTCCAATTAAGGCAATATTGATTGAAAATTCAGAGAAAATTTTCTACATACTCATAATTTTTTTAAAATTATTTATCTGAATGTATAATAATTATTAAGTTTTTTTTAATTTACTTTTTGGATTCTCGTCAGGGATTCTCGTCACATACAAATCCAGATTATAGAAATTATCTCACCATGCCATCTTCTTTTTCCCGATTTAAAACTATTAAATACCGAGACGGTTAAATATTTCAGGCATGTTATTTTAGGCTAAAACAACAAGTGCAAAGCTCACAATGAACTATTGCATCATTTAAAAAGATATTATAATCATTCCAGAAGCTGATGCACTGCAAGAAATTACATTGTATGTGTTATAAATATTCAGTTAGGTGAAGAATATTATGAGTTTTATAATAAAATACAATTTTTTAATGTAATATTATTCTAACAATTTATTTTATCATACAAATTTTACACCATACAGGATTATTTTGTGCATATTTCAGCAGTGCATTTTCATACTCAGGATCCTTGAATTTTTCAGCAGTGCATTATCATACTTAAAATATTTAGTCACATGAATCAAGAAACCTTACGGTCGTACAAAAATGTTTATTTTTTCAACGTCTCCGTTTTTCAATTGTATTTATTACTAGATAAGAATTTGTTTCAATAAATTGATAAAAAAAACATACCTTCATTGTTTTATGTTTACAATACTTGGTGTATTTGTTAGCTTATAATGTAAGTATGGGTAATAATGCAAATAAATAGGCAAATTTATAACAAAATTACAATTATTTAATTTAACAAACATTCAACAAAATCATTAAATACAAATCTGATAAAATTTCATTTGGTATAAAAAGCTTTGAGCATATATAAAGTCAATTTTGAATAAACTAATGTTTTACGAAAATTATGCAACATTTAACACTTTGAAATCTAGTTTTTCAGTCGTCGAGTTGCAATTCAAGTTCGAGATCCACCAACGTAACGTGTCTTAAAGTGTTGATAACAATATACCTTGAAAACAGTAAATATAAGTATCTGAACCAAACCATTTGTGATTTATGTTCCTTCATGGCTTTGAATATAGTGTTTCTATCTTCCAATGTTAAAACAAACCTAAAACACAAAATTATATTAATATAAGATGGGCATATTCCTTTAATCACATCTTAAGAGTAATCTTTGCGTTTTTATATCAATGAATGTAGTATAATAGCATTTAATGTATCGCTTGCTAGATCTGTAGTAAACCGTTTCAGATTATTTAAACACTTATAAATTGTGATTCATTCTTTGTGTAATAAAAGTGTCTTTTTATTTTGGAAATATCATAACCCCTAAAAGTTTCGCAGTCTTTAGGCAATGTATCCACTAGTAAGTTTAGTTATTTGCATCTTTTTTTTACAGTAGTAATCTTGAATATTGATTAATTCAGTATTAAATCTCTAAATGGACTATTATAGAAAGTGTCCTTAGCTCTGTTCACCAATTAAATTAAGTTAAATTACTAAACCAAATTAACCCTTTCGAATCGGAGAGCAAACACGCTATGCTTTAATGTAAATCCATTTCAATGTAACAAGCTTGTTAATAAAGCAAACTCAATAAATAAACCCTAACACTGTTGATAGCACACAATATTCGTTAATTTCTTCGAAATATATCTATTAATGTATTGCAAAAATAAAAGGACATGGTTACTGTGCAAGCCTGCAAGTTTACTTTTGAAGGAGTAGATTTTGCAAAGGAGTGGTGATACTTGACTAATGACACCACTTCAGAACAGTCAAGGGGGAATAACAAAATTGGTCAACAATAAGAGTGATGCAAGTATCTTAATTATCAAAACAAAAGTCTGCTCTCAAGACAACACAAACGAAAGTCGTCTTATCTTTATTGAAAGAGCTTAATAACTTATCTGACGATAGCAATTTAATTATATCTAAATTGTATGACGGTTAAAAGATTCTTTAGAATACGATTTTTTTGTTGAATAGTAAGTACAAACATTTATGAGTTTTTATAAAAAAAACATTAATAATATATTGAGAATGTTTAGATTTTTACGGCACAGCTTTGCTATCGATGCACAAGTGTAAGATGAGATGCAAGACGTCCGTCTCTGTCTCACGATTTCCAGTTCGATGGGGTTAAAAAACTTCGAGAGTCGTCCAGAAAGTGAGGTTACTAAATGTATGTAGGATCAAAAAATTCTTGTTTTGAAATTCACAAGATTGTCGTCGAGATTGAACTTTTCTATAATCAGGGCACCGGTCTATGTATGCCAGTGCCATAGACCTTTTATATTCTGGGGTGTAGTGATACACCTATGTTACATCCCCTGTTACGATAGAATCTAGAAAAGCTTCTCCCTCCTGATGTATTTGTTCTTATTTTCCAACCAGTTAGTTCTCTGCGTATGAGATTTTTCTGAAGCATGTTAAATAAATAGCTGTCTTTGTGCAAAGCAAATACGCCTATCCCTTGTTTAACACGAAAGATACATTCTGCTAGACCATCGTGTTTCAGAATAACAAATGTATGAAAAAGATAAGATAGATTTTTTTCTAGTAGTATTAATGAAATAAATACATATTACTATTGAAAGTGTATTAAAACATACACCTATCACTCGCTTAACGTGGTTTCGCTTTAGCACAATTTTCATCTTGATTTTTTAAAATTAATTTTGCATTGTACAGCCATAGTTGGTAAGACGGTGTTAAGTGAGGGATGTGTGAATAGTCATATTCTTTGGTTGAAAAATCACCAATATACAATAAGTACATTATGGTTTCAAGAATACTTCTTTAACATTTTAACTGCCAATGACTCATCAGCGCGTACAAATTCGACGCGCCGGTGCGTCGTTGGCAGTTAAAAGGTTAAGAGAAAATTAACTTTATAAATAAAGGGGTTTGCTTGCTTTTATTTCATTTTTATGAAGTAGTGGGAAGGTTTACTTTCAATTTATAAAACAAAGTTTTCTACCACCCTGCCAAAGTTTGGATGATGTCTAGAAACACTTATAACTATCACAAAATATTAAGGAAAAATATATAAACTTAAATCAAACTTACCAATGCGTTGATAATACATAACTGAATGGAAGGTCTAAGTATCCCCAATATTTTCTCAGTATATTAACAGAATCCAATGTGAAAACTCTGCATTCTGCTTATTAAAATATAAAATAAGTGATATAAAATAAACAACAATAAAACTATCTAGGTAATCTTACCTTTTGGCATATGTTTTTCGATGAATAATCTAGCGATGGCATAGAATATCGATGAATGATTTATATGGTGAGAAACGCCAGCTTTATCAAAGGTTATCAAAGTATCTATAGAAAGAGATTCAATGTGATGATGGATAATGCTGGCAACATGATCACATGGCCAATGAACATTCGGATCATCCGGCAATGATGCGTCTATGCATAACGTTATACATCTGCTTTTGATGTTTAAAGTTTCACAAGCTTTGTAAAGTTCCAAGTGCCTCAGATTACCCTTTTTATAATAGTTTCCTAAAAAGACAAAATAACAATAAATACGAATTTTTAAAAAACTGCTAATATAAGTCATAACAATAGCATCATTCTGCGACCATGAGCACCTCTTGTTGCATGAAACATCGGCAAGAGGTAAATTCTTTATCTCTAAATGAAAGCACAAGCAATCTAAATATGAGTTGCAAAACTCCATATATAAAGATATATTTAAAGAATACAGCAACATTTTAAATCTATTCCTTGTATGGAATCGTTGACGACCATTTTAATATGGTTTTTCATAGCGTATACATGATTTTAAAAATGCAGTCACAAGCCACACCTTTAAATTTGAATCCAAGATGATCAAGTTACTATTGCGACTGTTTAATTGCAGGATTACTTATGGGTAATGAATTTATTTGTATTCCTCAATTATTTATCTATGAATTAATATCGAGATGATTGTAATAAGGTTACAATTTTTAATACAGACAGATATTTGATTCCTGTATATAATAACAAAACGCTGATCAATGTCTTCCATATACAAAATATTATGAAAAAAATGTATATTACTTTATACTAATAAACTGATACTATTTATGTTGTCTTACCTTTTGATAAACACAATAAATAAACTTCGGTTCCCTGTTGATTTAAATTTACAATAGTGGGACCGAAAAACATGCATTCATCGTCGGGATGTGCGATAACGATAAGCGCTCGTTTAGCACCCTGTAGTGTCACATTTACTTTCTTCCTATTTTGTACAGATTTATAAATTAAAAAGCAAATCAAGAGGTGTAACAAAATCGATACAACAACAGTTTCTGCCACATTGTGAAAATATTTCCGCAAGTCACTTGCGAATGTCTCGTAGAATTTAATGATTAAATTTTGTAAATTTTTATCTACATATCTATCCGATGACATTTCTCCTGCGATTTACCAAATTGGACTTCTTCTATTTGAATTTCAGTAAGCACTTTCATTTACTATTTTTTATAAATTGTGGTGAAACTGTTTGCTTTGATCATTCTGAGAATTTGAGATGTTATTTTTACAGTAAATTCATATTTTGACAACAATAAGGTTAACTCAGCCTAAAACACTTAATTCTTCAACCATGTCATTTAAATATTTCAAAATGATGTAAACGCTATTAAGCTGTAAATTGTAATTAAAAATACGGCGATTTTGTTTTCAACGAAAAAATACTGTTTGGTTCAACATTTTCGTAAACACTTTTTGATTAAAATAAATTATACAACGCTTAAATATTTTTATTTTTTTAACCTTACACATGTTGTATATTCATCAAATGAATAGATATACAGTATTACGTTATTTATTTCGAGTAAAAAGAGTCATTAAAAAAATAAAGCTGAATTCAAATTATTTATACATTTAGTTTCAAATATGTGTAAAGTGCAAAAAAAAATATCAAAATTAATTCAATACCAGAAATTTGTCTTGTATGACAACGCTAATATTTTAATATTTGGTAAAAAATTACACATAAGTTCTATTTTAGTTTTGATATTTATATAAAAAATTGAATAGTTTTGTCCGTATCCATATTTAGACCCAAAAATTTATATTTGTTTATTGAGTAATTACAACATTATTTTTTAAGTTATTGTTTTTATAAAAACAATGCAGATTATTTAAAATTAAAAATACCGTTTTTAGCCGTAATTTTTCGTCGTTTGTGGTTATGGTCAATTGTATGTTTAAGACCAATTAAGTGAGAAGCGTCGATCCGGCGTCGGCAATTGCCTCAAATAGTGGTCGGTCATAGGGTCGCACTGTGGGATATGACAATGAGGACCTACGGAGATAAACCTATAAGTTTTCAGATCGAGGAAAGCGGTGAATACTATTGTGTTGGATCTGAGGTAAATACACGTTTATTTGCATTAATTTGTCTTAACTAATCGAAACGCTTGACTTAACACTAAATATCTTGCATGTAAAATGAAGGACTAGTTGAATATTTGTATATTAAATAATACCACAGTAACCATATAGGTTATGCTACTGTAAAATTAGTATAAAAATATGAATTCTTTCATTTTTATAGGTTGGAAATTATCTGCGATTGTTTAGAGGTTCTTTATATAAAAAATATCCTGGTTTAACTAGACGAACATTAACCAACGAAGAAAGAAAGCGTCTAGTAGACTTGGGGCTTGGAGCACATATTCTTTCAAGCTCAGTTTCATTATTAAAAGCAGCCGAAGTTGAAGATGTCATTGATGGAAATGACGACAAGTAAGCTATCAATACATTAAAGAATATATATCTGTACAAGCTCGAATAGATTGGTATTTTAAATTTTCGTATTTTTTTGTAGATTCAAAGCTGTTTCCGTTGGGTCATCGGAAACGTCTACTCCGCGGGAAAGTAAATCGAAGAAACCTCATAATGCCCCTTGGTTACCAGCCTTACCGAACTCATCTCACTTAGATGCCGTTCCACAAGCTACTCCTATTAACAGAAATCGTGTTCACAATAAAAAGGTTTTAATTTTTTTGAAGTGAAACTCCTACCGGAATTTGATCGAGGAGAGGGAGAATTGTTTCTACTCTCTTCATTTTATTTTTGTGCAAGACGAGAATGTAATGTAGAATTCATTTTTTAGATACGAACATTCCCTCTATGTTTTGATGACACTGATATGGCTGCCAACTTGGAAAACGCATCGCAAAAGCAGCTCTTAGTGCCTATTCGATTGGATATGGAAATTGAAGGACAAAAACTTCGCGATACTTTTACATGGAATAAGAATGGTATTGAAATATTTACTTATTGTTTTTGTCCCTTAAACCATATTTTTTCAATGTAATTTATTTTAAATACGATATAAATGATTTAATACGAGAATTGAGTTGTCGATGAATCAGTAGAGGCAATCGTTTGATTGAATCCTGCTTCAATCCGACCATGATTATTGAAGCTTTGATCTTATATGAATATATCGTTTCATGAATGCTATAATTATTATGTTTCACAATTATGAATTCTTTCAATTTTCTTGTAGCTATTTAATTATTTCGTTTTTAGAATCGATAATAACTCCAGAACAATTTGCCGAAGTGCTATGCGATGATCTTGATTTGAATCCTGTTACGTTTGTACCGGCAATATCTTCTTCTGTAAAACAACAATTGGAAGCATTTCCTAGTGAACCGCCAGCACTCTTAGAGGAACATTCAGATCAGAGAGTTGTGATTAAATTAAATATACACGTTGGAAATACGTCACTTGTTGATCAGGTATATATATTTATACAGTAATTTTATTATAGCACATTTAATAATATTGTACTTGTGTTTTTAATTAATTATTCTTTTAATATTCCCTTCCAATTTAGGTAGAATGGGATATGTCAGAAAGAGAAAATAATCCTGAAGAATTTGCAATGAAGCTATGTGCAGAACTGGGTCTCGGTGGAGAATTTGTGACTGCAATTGCTTACAGTGTACGCGGACAGCTGGGCTGGCATCAACGTACATATGCATTCAGCGAAGCTCCTTTGCCTACTGTAGAGGTAATGCTATACTCAGTATTTACTAATCTTTTATCCTCAACGTGTATATTTATAGGATATAGAAATTACCTCAACTGAAGAAAATGTTCTATATATCCAGTTCAAATAAAAAATAACATGTGTTAACCCTATCGTAACGGAAATCGTGAGACAAACGGGTGTCTTAACTGAAACCGCTATCGTCGGATAGGGTATGAAGCTCTTTCAAAAAAGATAAGATGACTTTCATTTGTGTTGTCTTGAAAGAAGGCGTTTGTTTTGATAATTAAGATACTCTCATCATTCTTATTGTTAATAAATTTTGTTATTCCCCCTTGACAGTTCTGAAGTGGCGTCATTAATCAAGTATCACCACTCCTTTGCAAAATCTACTCCTTCAAAAGTAAACTTGCAGGCTTGCACAGTAACTCCTTTTGTCTTTTTTTCTGATCTTAATATGGATGGATTTCCAGAAGTGATTTGAAGGTCGCCATCGCCTATGTAGTTGCGCCGACTCAAGCGCTCTGAATTTCATATCTGCTCCAGCTATATCGACTTGAAATTTACTGAACGTATTATTAAACATTGGTTCTTTCCAATACTTAAAAATAAAATATTTTTTTGAACCTCTCTTAAATATTGTTTTAGTTTTAAATAACTTTTTTATATCAATCTAGGCTAGTCATTTTCATGAGACGTTTTTAACAATGCAAACATTTTATAGGTTCCATTCCGTCCTCCGTCCGAAGCAGATTCATGGGCACCATTCTTGGAAACCTTGACAGATGCCGAGATGGAGAAAAAGATAAGAGATCAGGATAGAAACACCCGACGCATGAGAAGACTCGCAAATACTACTCCGGGATGGTAGGGTCAAGCCAAGCCTCGGTGATTTTTCACCAAGGCTTCCACAACAAATGATGCACCCGCTCAGGGTGAATAATTATACCCGCTGCATGATCGGTTGTAAAATAACTCCTGGCTATAAAATTGCCAGTTGCGATAAATTCTATGAATACTGATACAAAAATAATATGTATGATATTGCTGAATGAAGATCAAGATGGCGATAAGTAAGCTACATGTGTATTGATTTGAATTTTTAAAAACATGAAATCACACCTCGAAAACATTAATTTTTACATCCCATATGATCTATTGTTAACTCTTGTCAGTTGAAGTTAATTTTCCAAATGCAAACTATTTGAAACCAATTTCTTTATTTCTACTTGTAGAAATAGTCAAATATTTTTTTCTAATGGATAACGTCATCGCTTTGTAACAACAGATGTAATTAAGTTAAAATAAAAGAATATTTTTGTAAATTATCCTTATTGTAATTTTACTACATGTATGAATTTTATCAGTATTGTATTTAAGTAATATAGGAGAAGTGTATATTGTTTTTTATGTTTGTTGAGTTTTAATAATTTAGTAAAGTTTGGCTTGTTGATGCTAGTGCGCGTGTCTTTTAAATAAATACATATTATTTTTACTGAGATAAACAACTTTTAACCCTTTTAATGCCCAGGGAATTGCCAAAAATACCCTGAGCCGATATATTGGCTTTTTTAAAATTATTTTTATAGATTGAATAAAATTAAAACGAGTTAATTTTTTAAATTCAAAATATATCTAGTATTTTTAGCATGGACCTAAAAAAAAAAACAAAGGGTATTAAAAGGGTTAATAGAGACTAATGGAAATGTTTCTTAATTTTTATGTAAACACGAATATATTTGTCAAATGCAAAAAAATTCTCTACATGTATAGGAAAATATACCTTTGATTTTTGCAGGATCTGAGTATTTGTAGATGATGTGACATATTAGAAATTGACACAACCGTAATTAATTCTCAATAAGTTTGCAAAATCAGTTAATTGCTCAGGTTTGATAGTTATTGATTGGTAATATTGAAGATGTAGACATAGAATATGTATATTCTGCATGAATCACAAAAACTAATCGCCTCTTATCTGTGCATGTCGATTGTTTAAGGGGTTGGAATTTTCAGCATCATAAATATGGCAATTGTTCTTCGAGCGAGTAGCTAAAACAGTTATAAAATTTAAACTAATTAGAAAAAATAAATTGGTTTTCCACCCAAAAAAAATCTAGCACTTCTCATCAAGACGTAGGGAATTTTTAGTGTTTGACAATGTGTGCCTGTCTTTTAAACTAACTGAATGGAAATGGCTGGCGGTGGAATTTATATTGTAAATATTATATTGAAATTATTTTTTGTTTCATTCAAAGACAATTCGTTTTTGAATTAACTGAATGCGGGAATATGTCAAATTTTTGGGAAAGAAATTGATTAAACCATTCAGCTAGATTATAAACGAAACCGAGTGAATAGCCAATATGTATAACATTTTTACTGCAGTAGTAAATTTACGTTAAATGTCCTAGATATAGGTATGTATTCGTAAAGCAATGCCAATGTTTCATGAATGTTAATTGTATATGCTAAGTAAAAATGTACATTTTTTCGAATGCTAATTTATATTGACCTTCAAAAAAATGTAATCTCTGATTAATATATGAAACTGATAATCTCATATTTGGTTGGTATTGATATTAAAAAATGTATCAGTCATTCATCACTTGACATAATAAAAAAATATTTGACTAAAACAACATGAAATTCTTATTTTTTAAAGTAAGGTCTTATAATACACTCAGCAGCATGGAATATGGCCAAAAAATTTGTTTTATTGTTTACTTTTTATAAGCTGCGATTAATTTGGATTTCAGAAATCCTTCAAAGATGCCAATTACTGTAGCTCTTGAACATTGCTTATTGAACAAGGCTGTGGCTGCTGCCCTGACTGTACCACGTATGACACTTCGATATGTCTTAAAACGGTATCAGCAGACTGGCCTATATACAAAAAAAACCTGGAAACAATGGCACAAGATGACACACATCTGATTGATCGGTTTATTATCTTGAAAGTCCTATGAAGTCGGTTCCTAACTACCTTTGAGATCAAGCAGCATCTCCAATCGATAAGAGATGTCAATGTTGAGCGGATGATAAGGATAAATGAGAGATTTTCTTGCTAGAACACCAGCACAAGGACCAGAACTCCTCAGGCAACATCGTGTTGCTCAGTTAAAATTCGTCCATAAACATGCTGATTGGACGAATAACCAACGGAGCAAAGTTTTATTCACGAATAAGGTATAAGCTCTGAAGGATGTACAAAGTTAACAGTCAACAATGGGAGTCTGATAACTGAGCGAAATATAGAAGAGATTCTTTGAGATTTCGTTTGTTCTTTTTGATTCAAGCTAAATATTAAGTTTGGGCTACTTTCCGTGCCACTGTAGTACTTGATATATTAAAATTAAGACATTTAAATAATTACTCTTTGGCTCTAGCTTATTGTTCAGAACAAACAGATGACAGAAATATGACCTCTTGATCTTATTTATTTAATCAAAAGTAAAGGTCATTGAAATGTCTAGTAGATTAATGTAAGGTCTACTTAAAGAAAATTAACGTATTAATGAAGAATTTCAATCACCACATTTGTTTACTTAATATTTTATTAAATCGTAGTACGTCAAGTGTAATAAATTATACTAAAGTCTATTTTGCAATGTCTGCCTTTTACTCGTTTATCCTATGTTTTATAGATAAAATTGCAAAACAAGAGTTCGTAGCTCTTATTAATACTGTATATTTACTTTTGGTATCAGGTTTTCTCAATGTAGGAAAGCATTTATGACATTTTGATATGATTTTTTAAACTTTTTATATTAATGACCTTTATTTGCAAAAATATTGTACAATAAATGAATGGATCTAGTCTATACAAACTGATTAATCTAAAGTTATAGGATTATATCCCTTACCTTAATTAAAGACTATAATATTATTCATAAAATTGAAATATTCTTATTTAGTGAAATAGGAAATTAAAAAATCTCTTTGTTAATATTTTACATAAAAATAACTTATTACTAAAACAAATAAACGTTTGTACATACTTGACACTTTCATATTATTTAACATTCGTACCGTCCCAAATAAGACATTTTTTTCTTTATATAGTATGTATAAACTTTGGCATTTTATGCACGTATATATTAATTTTTTTATAAAACTTATTAACACTTTGTATACGGGTACGGTTTGATGAGAGATTATGCCTGGTCGTGCGAATCGATGATAGCTTATGATTAACCGCTTCACACGCTCTCCTATGTTGGCACAGGAATTTGTTCATAGTTTTTTGTTATAATAAAGTGTTCACTTACCGAGCTTTCTTCACTACAATGTTTTAAAGTCACTATTTATCCACTTTTTAAACAAATAACATAATGTATGAACACAATTATAATTATATACACAAAAGAGTAAGTATTTTAACATGCAATCAATATTTAACTAAAGAGTGATAACGGAAAAACATTCTTCTTTATGAAGTAGCACTTTACAAAAACCACAAATGTATCTTGTTTCTCCACGTTGATGTTGAGGGTTGTAGTATCAAAAATTGAGGCAAAGATTGAGCTGCACCAGACGCAAATGCGTCAGACATACCTTCTGATGCCCAGTATCTACCGACTAGATATAGAATCTTTTTGTATTTAATTTTTTTTCGAGTTCTTGTACTGTAAATATGAAATGAAATATAAAAAGCACAATTTGTAAGAAAGTTACATACATACATCAGTCTGATGAATTTCTTCTTTTCTTGAAACATAATATCGGTCCATTTTCTTGTCTTCTGGCCAGTCTTAAATCGACTCAAGTTTTGGCTGTGATATTTATTAGATTCATTTACAAAAATAATAAACAAATCATCTCCAAAATATAACTTCACACTATTTATAATATTATCAAAGTCATTTGGTAAAACGTTTATACCTGGAATACCCAAAAATTATTCAAGAACAGGCGGATTGTCAATTTCAGACCACTCGGAAATATCAGTGTCTGTGTCATTATCACTTTCATTTTCTGAATCACTTTGTACACTACAAGTTCTAGGATCTCCCATATTTGGGAAATAGTCACTATTAGGTACTATCCTGTTAACGGGGAGCAAATTTATTGTTATTAAATAAAATAATTGTTCATTTGTTTTTTAATTAAAATTAAATTGCTTCCTGTTTCCATTGTGAACAAACCATTTTCCAGTGTGAATACTCACTTTTTTTCAACACTTTCCACAATTCCAGACAATACGCAAGCCATAGTAGATCTTCATATCGTGGCCGTTTTGACAAAATACATTTTCTTCATAATAATTAGTAATTCTATTGCTTCATTTTCAGTATGCAGTAAATTGAAAACGCGTTCATTTCAACATAATGAAAACAAACAAACCTAATCTAACCAAATTTGAATTTAATTTAAAAAACAAAACAAAAAACAAATGAATATTTTATTTAATAACAATATGTTTGCCCCCCGTTAACAGGATTGTAGCCACTATTATCAGTTAATTCTTTTTCGTTTACTCACTATCGTCTACTGAATAATCCAAATTAGAATCCGCAATTACTTCATCGGTGTATCATTCGTACTTTACATTGTATTTTACATTATTCGATTTCAATAATTATTAATTTAACAAAAATAAAAGATGTCTTCATCACAGGACTTTTATATGAAAAGTGTGTTTCAAATACACAAACTAATTGCTAGGTATGAAAAATGTGTGCATAAATGTCAAAAAAAAAAGACTGGGATTACAATCACTCTCGGGTGTCATGAGTTTTTCGTCAATTGAAATTACAGTCTTCTGCACTCAACGAATAGCATGCTGAGGACTGTAATTTTCGTCTCCCGCATACAAAGTGTTAAAAGAATATAGATGAAAAAAGATAAATTTATAAACTCTTTTAATTACCATACTAAATATATATATGGTAATAAACTTTGTTGAAAAAGAAACAAGACAATGCACCAGTCACACATCTGTTATCGCAGTCGTCAAAATCAAGTTAGAGAGTTTATTATTGATCATCACAATAAAGTTGAATAATTAATTTAGAGTGCCTCAAAACATTTAATCCTGTAACAAAATTAAAAATATAAATTAAGAACTATGGAAAATATAATAATATTTCAATCAGACATAAAATATATTTCAGACCTATCATTTCTTATCATATTTGTATCAAACTGCATATTTTTGACTCATCACAGAAAATATTATTTATTATATTGTTCAATTGTAGTATTATTTACACAAGGATCGATGGTGAATTACTAAATTGATAAAGGCCCGAGGTACTGAGAAGCTCTCTGTATTTTGTGAAAGTATAAAACTGCAATTAAAAAAATAAACTCTTTGGAAATCTCTTTATTTCTCAACATAGTCTCCTTTCAGCTTGATACACTTTTCCCAGCGAAGTTCGATAGCTTCGATACCCTGTTTATAGTGAGAACTGTTGAGCTCCTCAAAATAGCCATCGACCGCCGACTCCACCTCTTCCCTGTTGGCGAATCTTTTACCAACGAGCCATTTTTTCAAGTTTGGAAAAAGAAAATAATTCGAGGGGGATAAATCCGGCGAATAAGGTGCATGAGGAAGCAATTCGAACTTTAACTCGTTGATCGTGTCCACTGCAATAACAGATGTGTGAACTGGTGCATTGTCTTGATGAAACAACACTTTCTTCTTAGCCAAATGCGGCCGTTTTTCCTTGATTTCATAATTCAAACGTTGCAATAAATTCGCATAATACTCCCCATTGATTGTTTTTCCTTTTCGAAGATAATCAGTGAAAATTATTCCACACGCATCCCAAAAAACTGAAACCATGACCTTGCCGGCGGAAGAAACTGTCTTTGCCTTCTTTGGAGCCTTCGTTTCAGGTGTAAAGTGATGGACCCATATTTCATCCATGGTTATGAATCGACTCAAAAAATCGGCTTTATTGCTGTGAAACATCGCCAAACACTTGATGGAAACATCCTCACGGCGCTGTTTTTGTTCTGGCGTGAGCAAACGCGGAACCCATCTCGCGCACAGCTTTCTCATGTCCAAATTTTCAGTCAATATGCGATGTACGGCACTTTTTGAAATGCCCACCATGTCTGCTAGCTCGCGCACTTTCAGTCGGCGGTCATTCAATATAATTTTGTGGATTTTCTGCAACATTTCCAGCGTGGTTACCTTATTCGGTCGACCGCTGCGATGTTCGTCTTGGCAATTTGTACGGCCTCGTTTGAACTCTGCCACCCAATATTTTACAGTCGTAAACGAAGGAGCAGAGTCTCCCAGAGTGGAATCTAGCTCAGCTTTGATATTGGTCGGAGTTAGACCTTTCAGATAAAAGCATTGTATCACATAACGATGACCAACTTTTTCCATGTTTACAATTTGCTGGGTACTAAACTCGAAACTTAAGTTTTGTAAGGTAGGTACTTTCTATCATAGTAATTTGTTTTAAGCAACTGCCATCTATACGTTAGGTCTGCTACCTCTAACACTAGTCTCGAGCGTTCTCGCTATACCTGAAATTAAGCATAAATATTACTATTAACTTGACAACAATTACAAAATGAATTTCAATAAAAGGTTTAATTATAATATTACAAATAATCATTGCGGTCTAACCTCTTGTAGAACTATAGAATTTAGATAATAAATCAAAATTATATTCTATGTGATTTGATTGATACGAAATAAATTTTAAAAAACATGTCAAAAACTACAATACAAAACAAAAACTGCTATGCAAGCTAATACAAATGATTAACACCGCTATAGTTTAAGTCAACGTATAGCATTTTCAGTATTGATCAAGGAGCATATCATCAGTGGATGATTTACATACAGGTCTCAAAAACGAATGACATTCGTCATTATGACAACTGTCAAACAAAAATAACAGCGCCCTAAGAGATACAATTAACTAGTCAATTATTTTAAATTTTAACAATAGATTATTGATTACCTTAAATATTAAGACGATCGAAGAGCACAACCAAAATGGACGAAACTAAGTCAACGCAATGAAAACAACCGGCGAGTGTAAAGTGTTACCATATCAAATTTAAATATTTGACATTTCATCTACGGCGTTTTTGTCAATTAAAAAAAACACGCTTTCAAGTGTATTTTAAATAATTATCGTCATAATTACTATTAAAAAACAATTATTAGCATTAAATTTAAAATAAAAATTAAATAACGCTTTAATCGACTCGACTGGATGATAAAGAATAAAAAATAAAAAATTCATAGTAAAAAAATATTGTGTATATTTAAACGGTGCTTTTGTTCTGTCTGTGCTTATATTTTATAATAATAATAATTAAATTTAGATTTAAGTTTTATAAACGGAATATTTTTTTTCTATAGAAGGAGAAAATCATGAAAAGATGCCTGTGGGGAATTCTTACTCACTACCCTTATTACTCAAATTCTTTCTTTTATTTCTTTTTCTGTCATATTTTTTATGAACGAATTCCATGCTTGCCAGTTGTTGTTTGATTGGAGCATTGTTCGTACTGTGTTGTATCTTAAGAATTGCATTCTGAAGCTAAATTTCAATATTGTGTGCTTTGTATCGTCGCTTTCTGTGTTGCAGTGACGGTATTTCCTTTTTTCTTTTGTGAAGGTAAGTATACAATAGCCCTATCCGGTCAGTGCCTAGGTCAGGTGGTAATTTAGTTTCCAGTAGTTTAGTTTTAGTTGATATGGCATGAGGCGCTCCAAAAAGAGAGCTATAGAAAGAAAATGGCCAGGGTCCAGCGGCAGGGCGCGCTCCGAGTTACCGCCGCATACAGGACGGTATCGGAAGAAGCAGTGCTTGTGATCGCGGGAACCCCCCCGCTGGACCTTATTGCAAGTAAGAGGGCCTTGAACCACGAAGACCCCAAAAAGCGCGGAGAACACGACCAGAAACTGAGGGAAGACTGGCAGCGCAGATGGGATGAGTCCACAAAATGAAGATGGACCCATCGGCTTATACCGGTCGTAAGCCGGTGGAGGGCCAGAAAATACGGCGAAACCACGTACCGCCTAACCCAGGTGCTCACCGGGCACGGATGCTTCGGTGCGTATCTGAGGTGGATTGGCAAGGAAGAAACTCCAAAATGCCACTACTGCGAAGCGGTAGCAGATGACGCGGAGCACACCATCATAGGCTGTGAGGCTTGGGCACCCCAGAGAGAACTGCTGAAACAAGCACTCGGGGTGGCCGAGCTAAATATCGACAACATGGTCCACAGCATGATGGAAAGTAAGAAGAACTCGGACCTTTGGCGCGACTATGTAGAAGACATCATGAGCGCCAAAGAAGACAGTGAAAGAGAGAGGCGCAGAGCGCCTCTTCAACAATAGAATAGGGCCATTAAATGGCTAGACTACCTGTCACCCTTGAAGCAATGTGTAAAACAATACCAGGGGGACAGAGGAGACCAAAGGGAGCGATTTAGTGGGCAGGTGCGGCTGGTGAGTTTCCCTTATGGAAACTCATTTTTAACAGACGTAAATCCTACACTCCCCAGATAATGGCAACATTATATGGGCGTCTTAGGAAGATTTACGCTCCCACAGGAAAAAAAAAGTTTAGTTTTAGTCGATTGGTACCGAAAAAGCGAGTATTCTGGCTGCTTCCAACCGCACAGTTCTTGTGGTTATTCTTAAAGCATTCAGTCTCTGTACTCTCAACATTTTTTGTTTATTGGATCCTTTTTGAAGTCGATCTAGCGTAGAATAGAGCCCACCTTGTCATCTCACTGAGTAGTCGTCTTCGACTCGTCCTCGGCCCACCGATGTTGGGCAAATTCTATGCAGCTACAATAAGAATTAAAAAATGTAGAATAATTATTTTTAATATTGCTAACATTCCATAGGAACATTTATTTAAAACCGCAAATGATTGAAAAGCACGGTTTACATTTTTGAGTTAATGTTGAAATAAATATCGCTTCCCATGCGGTGCTTTTGGAAACAAAATATTCTTCCGTGGGGCGCGTACCTTCTAGTAATAAATGAGAAGCATATCAGTAGGAATCTTTGGGACACAAAATCTTCTCCTTGAAATTTTTCATTTCGAACTGAAGCTTTGATGATATTATTCATCATTTTTTTCACTAAAAACATGATACCGTTGCTACATGTCGTGGTAGATTTATATTTCGGAGTAGAATTATAGACACGCCAATTTTCAGTATTAAAATACACAATTCAAATATAATTTTATATAGAACGATGAACTAACTGGATGAATAACTGAACCTTATGTTTTGTTAGTGTGTTTACGTATCATTTCATCATCATCATAGTGCAGCCACTAACAGTCCACTGCAGAACTATGAGCTTCTTCAATATCCATTCACAGGAAGATATTGAAGGTAGCATTACCACCGAGTTTTATTTCGAACGCTCACCCAATGAGTCTCCTGAATGAACGTATTGACGAACGCTTTCGCGATCGTTTCGATAGGGAGTGTGGGAGGTTTGTAAAGACTGAGTATTTTTCTTCGGAAAACAGTGGAAAATTACTCAAGACGACTTTTTTGAATCTACTAGAAAGGAATTTCTGGAGTGCAAAGAGTCCAATCCCTCCTTTCCTCGCTGGGACATTGCCGGGCTAGGGTGAAGATATACGCGACGCTTGAGTGATTCGCTCCTACACCAACTGAGGGTGTCTCCCCGTCCTCGTATAACTTACTCGAGCGAATTCGAAACTGAGTAGTTTCTCGTTTCAGGTTGACCCTCTCAGTTCGACGATTTCAAAACGATATAGAAGTTAACGGAAGACAATGCTGTTAACGTTGCAAAGTAAAGTTCTTCATATGCTTCTACTCAAGGCCGTATATTTGGTGTTCTTCTTGTCCTTGTTCTGTTGCTAAAGCTTCTTGGCTCCGAACCAGTAAGATTTATCGTGCTCCATATTGTTGCGTAGTGTCGACTATGTAAGAAATAGCGAGTCACAAGCAAACCATGATTTGTAAAAGTAGCAATGAATAATAGATAAACTGAATATCAGCTTTCTGTTAAAGGAGTATTTAATCTGAAAATAAGTACTAGTCAGGTGGCCAATAGTTAAAATAAATAAAATCGTATGAGCATAGTAGTTCCGTATCATTTGATCAATGCCTATTCATATAATTCAAATCAATAAGTCACTTTTTGCATTTTATCACGCTGATGCACGCATTGCATATTGAAAAGCACTGTTATCGATGCAGTAAGCTTTTTTGTAGGCACCACTAAAATTTCGTCTCAATTCATTAGCTGGTTAAGCAATCCTATCAATATTACGAAAGAAGTAGAGTTTCATGATTTTCATGTGAAATCGCCCGAAATTTAGGCGAAGCTTAGCGCGGACCATCCAAACTGCAAAGTGTTTTCCAATTATCAGAGTTGTTGAATCGATTTTTGGACTTGAATCCTGGAGTTTATTTCGCTATTCATCAATTTCTTCTCAATGAAGATAGTTTTAAGATATTTGAACTCTTGCAATATTAGGCAATGCAAAGCTTGCCGGGTACACGCTTTATTTAAAAATACAATATTTATTCATTTGTTTGTTTTTAATATAAACATGCATTTATAAACGATGTTATGGAGGCCAAACATAGAATTTAAAAGTGACTCGAATATCTTTCCGATGTATTGATGTTGTCGCCAAATAAACTGATCCAGGTATGAATTAAAATGATGACGTTTGTGTATTATCGCCTCACGGTATAGTCCACCGAAGACCGATCACTTAACAAAAACAAAAAATCGACGATTGTAGTGCTTTATTTACCTTAGCAACCATCAAACCAATATGCGCCAACATAGTGTATACGCTTAACGTCTCGTACATACACAAACAATATTTTAACTATATCTATATTATTTCCTCAAACGTAAACAATAAATTGACAAAGTTTTATCGCAATCAGATGAACGGTATGTCAGCGTATTAAATACGAACAAACAAAGACTAATTTTTATATATTAGATTAATTCGTCATTTGAGTTTTAGCGAACGATTTGAGATCATCGACAAAAATTAGAAATTGCGAAGAATTTATGATCGATCGTGCGTCATCGACGAACATCAAGAACATGGCTTTAAACTTCTAAAAATAAATGAATGAAACGCACACCTCTCGTTTTAAAAATAGATCACGTTTGAAGGCTTCAAAATGTTACAATAAAACGAATTAAAAAATTGTTGCTGTTTATTAAGAACAATTTTATTCGTGATAAACATTAAAAGACAATATATTCAGAGAATGTAACGTCGTTCACGTTATAAGGAAGAATTTTGTGATGGATGTGGGAAAAGCTATTGAATGTGCTGAGCAAAAGGACTTAGAAACGTTTTGGTGGTTTCACAAATATGAGCTCAGAGGTCAAAGGCCCACAATTTGGAGTACACGACGAGGTGAACGCTCCAATTAAATCCTCGTCCTTGAAGATATTTTTCTCTGTTTGCGATGATGATGGCTCTGAGATTGCTCTATTTGCTCATTGAAAGGGAATTCGGCTAAATATAGATGCATTTAGAAGGGAAGCAGAAAAGGGTTTAAAAATAGACGGGCATAGGTTCGGTTTGGTCGCATATTGGCGGGCTTGGACCAAAATAGAAATTGACAGTTGTGAGTTGTGTGGGCACTGCTGAGCTCAAGGTCACTCGCGACTTGGCTGCCAGGCACACTTACGCACTTCCTCATCATTCACTTTCGAACCATCCAACCTAAGGTTAGCTTCTCTCTTTCTTTTTAATTCCACACTATTTATTTCTTAAAAAAAAATACTGCCAAGCAAGTGATTTTTTTTCCATCTCGTTAAAGACATGTACTTCAAATTACACGAATTAATTCTTTACAATTTCCATTAATATAATACGATTTTATTACATCACAAGACCATCGACATCTTAACTTTTGATTTGATCCCTGCTCTCGCTATTTATAAGTATTTTTTAATTTATGAACTGAAATTTCCGTCACGCGCTTTCAAACTTCCGCATTAGTTTCGTTCAATGTCGCATATTCCAATGTGAACTTTATTCATTTATATTATATGTCAATGAACTGATATCAGATCTCAATTACTGACGTTGAGCACCCGATAGACTGAAGAAAAATCTATTCCGAGATAATCTGAGCACTATTTCAACTTCTCTCTAGTTTAATCAAATGAATATTTTTTTGTCTTTTTATTTTCGTATTTCCATATAAATACCATGCATGAAATTATATAATAACTATATATAACTTTTATAAAATTAATCAACGTCATTAGACAAATTAAAATCATGAAATATGAAATAGTTTGACTTTGAAAGAATTTGCCGATAGATCGATTTTGATTATCAAAGCTGACTGAAATAATATTTATTTCCTATTAGAATGTTTTATATTATGCATCCCATTTATGATGATAACATCTGTTCATCTTATTTTGATAAATATATCAATGAGTGTCAATTTGTTTGCGTTGATCGCGTTTTTAACTCATTGATAACTCATCGAGAGCTCGCTCTGTATAATATCGCTTTATATTGCAGTCGCGATGGACAGAAATCCTTTCCGGAGACCCTGGATGAGCGGCACCGGCGCCGCTGCCGGTACGGGAGCCTCTTCCGGTCAGCCCGGATCGTCGGTCGCCCTCAAAGGAATCGTCGCCGGTGGTATCACCGGAGGAATAGAAATCTGCATTACGTTTCCGACGGAATACGTAAAAACTCAGTTGCAGCTCGACGAGAAAGGTATTTATTTTAATGAATAACAATAACTCACCGTACTTTATTTAATAAATATATTCACAGTATTGACATAGAGTTTACGTCTTATCATTTTGAGAGCGTGGGTCAAAGCTATTAGCGCTCCTAGCCTATTTATAATCCAAATCGATTTTCAACGAACCAACGTACAGGTTTTATTAGATAACATTTTATCAATCTGTTGAACTTTGAAACTGTCTCTTATGAAATAAATTGTCTGACTAAAAATTGTGCATAAAACTCCTATGATATGTTCATATATGCTAATTTTACTATATTTTTTTAAATTTAAAATAATATTTATCAACCTGAAGTTTTTATCTGCATAATTAACTCTGTGAATTTTATGATAGAAATATTAAATCGTTGATGATAAATGGTTCTAATCCATTTAAGACTAGTAACTCAATCATCTTGGGTTCAAATTTATAGGAGAGGTGTGGCTGGCATTTACATTTACAAAGCCATGCATTTACTATGAAAAATCAAGTCAAAATGATTGGTAATAGTCTCATAAAAGGGATTGTGAAAAGCCATTTAAGAAATATAATCTAGAATTCCATAAGGAAATTTAAAAACTGTGAAGTTGCCGAACTGATTATAAACTTGACAGGAATCCACAGAGTATATTTAATACATCATGTCGACAGAATTGGCTTTGAAAATTTTACCAGTGTCAAAATTTACTCGACCGTGAAGTATTCGTAAATACTGTGCTGATTTTTATTTTTATCGGCTAGAATATGCAAGCTCAAGACGCTTGGCCTTCAATGACATTTTTCACTAATATGCTTGAACGCTTTAACGTATTATAAACGGAGAGTTTCGATCGCTCCATGCGAACGCTAATATTAATGTATAAATAATTTATGACACGTGATAATATTTCTCAGATGAGTTGAAATAATGACGCGTTCGATTGAAGATTGGAAAGAAGATATCGTCTTTTCCACCGTTTGATTCTCGCCACAGGTTTGAAATTGTCCGTGTTTTATTGATCCGTGAGTGTTTTCGTCTTTTAAAAACACCATCTCCTAAAACTTATAAAATGTAAATTAGAGGTAGGCATTAACATTTTATTTCTGAGATGCATTTTACCGTCCGTAATTGTTTATATTGAAGTATGCACAACTAAATCAAACTGAACGTGAACCCCATTATCGACTAATATGCAACTCAACTTCCTTTATTTTTCAAATATCCTTGGGGTATGCAGCATGAACGACTATTGTTATTACCATTTAAAATAATTATTTATTACATGATTGTTATCTTATATTTATGAATGTAAACAAATCGACAAGTCTTACCATAATACGCTATTTTTTCCCTTTAGTAATTAAATATAAGATCATTATTGTTTTTTATGATAGAGTCATTTTACCTATGCATATATGTAACTGATTATTAAGAACCAAATTTAGCGTCATATTTATTTAAGCTAATGCTTCAGCAGAGATATACTCTTGTGTAATATTTTGATGTTGCGGCAAAGCATCATTTTTGAAATCATACTAATTCTTATTTACAGCTCCGACTGTATTGATTCTGAATTGGATAGTATATTAAAAATAGATTTTATATTGGATGAGAATTTCATTCTGTGTGCTATGATAGTTGAATGTATGCCAAGTAATTGATCACATTCATTATTTATAACTTTTCCTTTTATAGCTTACCTTAAATAAGTTGAAGAGGTTCTATATTCAGTGTAGTTAATATATTTATATGGTCAATGAAAGACTGCCATCGAGTATCTTGTGCATGCTTAAAATGTAACCAATGTGAAAAAAAACAATTAAATCAACATTGCGAAATGATAAAACCTTCTTATTTTATTTTTAGCCGGAGGTCAAAAACAATACACTGGAATTGCTGATTGTGTTAAAAAAACCGTAAAAGGCCATGGCTTTTTTGGTTTGTACAGAGGTCTTAGTGTTCTCTTATATGGTTCAATTCCAAAATCTGCTGTTAGGTATGTTTAATTGAATTCTTTTAAACTATTTTGTCCTTGAAATATATTTCTGTAAAACAAATGTATTATATTTAAACAGGCTGCATTTAAAAAGTAATGCATCCAATTTTCTCTAGACGCGATGATACAACACAGCGCGTTTTTACCTGCTGAATTAGAATTTTGACACATTATTTTTTGAACGCACCTGTAGAATATTCTAAAACAACCAAAACATCCATAAATACATTTTTAAAGTTTCACGTTAATGATATATTGCTACAAAATTTTGATAAGCTATTTAAATAATTTCTCACCTGGTACTTTATTTTAGTTATCTTATCTGAAAAGTTTTTGGCATTGCAGAGATATTTAAAACCGCTTTTGGAAGCATATATTTGGACATTGATGCTATGAGATATTAAAATAATAATAGAAATTTTACTCAACTAGATTTGGTGCATTTGAAGCTTTTAAGAAGCGGATGGTCGATGAGAGAGGCGTACTTTCTCCGGGAGCGAGATTATTGTGCGGCTTAGGTGCTGGTGTGAGCGAGGCCATACTTGCCGTCACGCCAATGGAAACTGTTAAAGTTAAATTTATCAACGATCAACTCTCTGGAAATCCTCGTTATAAAGGATTTTTCCATGGTGTTAGCACGATCGTTAAACAAGAAGGTATTATTATGTTTCTTTATAAAAGTAACATGAATTTAAAATTATCACATTTAAGTATTATAGTAGACCTTTGTAATTTATTTGAAATATAATAAGCGACTTAAAAGGATTATCTAACACAGTATAGTTTTATATAAAATTCATTATTCAACAATAAGTGGAAAAGTTATTCATTTTACAGTTTTAAAATATACCTATACTTATCTTGAGTATAATTGTAGTGAGCTACATTTTGAAGGATATGTAAATAATTATACAATCTAACTGTACATCATAAAAATGATGTATGCTAAACTGATAACCAAATGTAATTTTTCACCGTTCATTTGAAATAAAATGTAAGGTAAACATTTATATTAGGTGTGTGAATAAGTTCATGCCGTTTCAACATCAAATGATATACCAATTGAGTGTGTATAGCTTAAGTGGTGACGTGTCTATATTATTTCGTTAAAATGTAAACAACATTTTTTTCATAGTGTAAAGCATCATGTCGAATTTTGTGCCAGGTATTCAAAAGAAATCTGCAGCTGAAGCACATAGAATCCTTGTGGAGACCTATGGTTTTTGATTAGAACGTAGTGGTGCACCAAAAAAGTCGAAGACGAAGAATTGGAAACATTGTTTGATGAAGATCCATGTCAAATACAATCTGAACTTGTAAAATCATTAGGAGTTGATTAAACAACAGTTTCGAAACGTCTGACAGTATTAGGAATAATACAAAAGGAAGGATTTTGGGTTCCTTATGACTTTAAGCCAAGAGATGTGGAAAAGCGCTTTTTTGCATGTAAAGTTACTCCAACATCAAAAAATAATTTTTACATTGTATCGTGACTGACAATGAAAAGTAGATATTCTATTATAATCCCAAGCGTTATGAGTTAAATCTGGTCAAATAGTAACATTGATGGCAAAGCGGAATATCCATGGTTAAAAGCTTGTGCTCTTAATTTGGCAGGATCAGCTGGTATTATGAGCTGCTCCAACCCAACTAAACCATCACAGGAGATCTCTAACGAAATCAATTGATGTATTTGAGCCGAGCATTGAAGGAAAAGTGGCCACAATATGCCCAAAGACATGACAAGGTGATTTTACAGCGTGACATTAGACCACATGTCGCATCAGCGGTCAAAACTTACATGGAAACAATGAAATGGGAAGTTTTACCCTACCATTGTACTCTTCCGACATTGCTCCTTCTGATTACCACTTTTCTGATGGATAACTCATGCCGAAAAACGGATTTAATCTTAGATAGACGTGTCGTTTTTTCGCCGTGAAATTCAAATGCTTGCAGAAAGATGAGCAAAAGTAGTGACAATCAATGGATAATACTTTAATTGATTTGTTTTTTTTAAATAAAGGATTTATTTTCATAGAAAACGGCAATAACTTATTCGCACACCCAATATATTAATTAGTTAATAAATCAATGTGGTATGAGATCAACAAAAATAAATGTATTTAAAATTTAAAAGTAATTATTAAATGTATGTATTTATATCATAAATACAATAGAGTTAGCTTTTATAAAAATTTTTGATTGTAGGTCTTGGTGGTGTATATAAAGGCGTCACAGCAACTATTATGAAGCAAGGATCTAACCAAGCTATCCGTTTCTTTGTAATGGAATCATTGAAAGAAGCATACAAAGGAGACGATCAAACTAAACATGTGCCAAAATATATCGTGGGAATGTTTGGTGCTTTGGCAGGTAATTAGAAATCATATAATTTGATATAAAATATACTGTAAATTACATTATCGTATGATTATTATGATCTATTATTGCTTAGGTGCTGCGTCTGTATTCGGAAATACACCAATCGACGTTGTGAAAACAAGAATGCAAGGTCTCGAAGCTAGCAAATATAAGGGAACATGGGATTGCTTCGTAAAAATATGGAAGCACGAAGGTCCTCTTGCTTTCTACAAAGGCACAGTTCCTAGACTCGGAAGAGTGTGTGCCGATGTTGCCATTACTTTCATGATATACGATTCATTCATGGAAATGTTTAACAAGATATGGCCATAATTTACTTAATTTTGATAATCACTTAGGTTCGATATTTTCCATAGCTATCTTATAGTATCTTTTAATAACATCTGTTAATTTTTTATTTATTTTTGTTTTAGATCTTGTGCATGGTGTAAAGAGCATGGTTTATGGGCAATTAGTGCGATTACATGGTGAATAGTTGTGTCGTACACCGAGATTTAAGTGAACTTAGCGAAATTTAGTTTTCAATATTGTTGTTAATGAAACAATCTATTTATTTTTGAAATGCATTAATATAAATGTGAAAGAGGCGTTGTTATATATATATAAATATGTTTGAATAGTTTGTAGAATTCTCTACATGCCGTTTGTTGGATCAAATCAGGATTGATATTAGAAGGCTTCCCGAACAAATTCAACTGAATGTGTTGACTGATAAATAACATAATAAAATTCAACTTTGACGAAGATTGATCTATTTTTGCTAATTAAATCTTTACAAACAAAATAATTGCTATTCAAATTATACACTTTGATTATGAATTTTGTATGTCAATCTAAGCAATTTTTTTATTTAAGGTTTTAATCTCTAAACGAGACATAAGACTCTTAAAATGTACAAAAATATTTCACGATTTTTATCAAAGCTTTACAACTCGGCAACTATTTTTAATAATGCGGCCTAAATTTTACAGTGTAAAATTATCCACAATGATTTTTCACCACAGGATGTTTGTTAAATCGGTCCCGAGTGAATTTATTAATAATATTTTGAATACCTCAATTCATATTTACTTGCTGAACACTCCATTCCATTGTTTATTTATTTTTAATCTGATAATACGTGTAATGTTATTAGGTTGATCATGTGCATAAATTATGTATTTTTTTGTTAAATATTTATTTTACCAGCTTATATGTACATATACACTAGAGAAATATCGACGGACAGTACTTTTTATGTTATATTATATATATAAAAAATACATAGTTGTGTTTCATATTCACACAACACAGCCATTTCTCATATTTATACCTCATATTTTAAGCGTATTAAAATAATATTTTTATAATACCAAGTTTATAGAGCTCTAATTTGTAATTTTACTCTTTGCTATAATTTTTTAATACAATCCATGTTAATATTCACCAGAACTGATGAAGAAAACAGCATTTATGGTTTAAAAAAAAATTGAGAAATTTGATGATTATCTTTTTTTGGTAGACTTCACGCTATGCTGTGATCATTAAAATGTCTCGATATTGTATTTACTATAATGCATTTTTTTAAAAATCTATCGGTATAGCTTTGTAATGGTGGTTAAATTATTGTGTATAAAATAGTGATTGTATTTATTTACAAGAAAAGCTTCAATCAGTTGGCTTTATTTTTTGTTAAAATTTGTTATTTTGAAAATTGTACTATAATTTGATATTAAAACATATCTTCCGAATTCCTGTATTTTATATACCAAATAACACTTGGAAAGATGATCCCGTTCTAAATTTTAAAAGGGCAATTTAAAAATAACGCACATAATGTAAAAAACAATTTCATTCAGATTTATTGTTGACGCAAAATTTTGATATTGAATACAAATTCTTTTATAAAATATTTTAGGATATAGTTTGAATGCATAAATTTTATTAAAAGGACATGTTGTAAATGTAGAATTATAGCACTATCAGCATAGAAATCTATTAGCTAATATTGGTACAACAGTTTAAATACACAGGTCTTCATACCAAATATCTACGAATTTTTATCATGATGGCTGATAAAAGTGAACATTTTGAAATAATCTTCGATGGATAAAATGAGACCTAAATGTAATTATTTATTAATAAATTGTCCAGTCGAAAATGTCGTTTTTTTCATATTTACTTTTTGACCATCAATTGTGTCACAGCCATGCCTTTGACAACATGTATTGTATACTTTGTATACAATGTACAGACTAACATCTAGAGAACGTTTTTTTTTATAAAACATTTTTTTTTAAACCACAATTCAAGACAGTGGATTTTTTGTTAAACAATTCATGTGAAGATGCATTCTGTTCGATTATCTTCAAAAAAATTATGCAAAAACTGCCACTAAGAATATTTGTGATATGCTTGGAGAATCTGTAACTGTTCAATGCCAGAGATGGTTTAAACAATGTAAAAGTGTAATTTTAGTTTAGAAAATAATATTCAAAGTGAGAAAAAAGTGAAATTATCTACAAGAATTAACAGACAAGCTCGGAAAATCCTGGTTTAGTGTTCATGAACACTTGAAAAATAGAAAAACCCATAAAACAGAGCGCATGGGTTCAGCATAACATTACCGATGAGATCAAGGCGGCATGCACGAGTACATGTCATGATTTAAGAAACAATCGTTTTTACATTATCTTGTGACAAGATAAAAAGTGGGTGTTGTACTCAAATTAAAAACGCAAAAGACAACGGCTTTCAAAGGGGAAGATAAAGAAAACGACCCCCTCGATCAGATCTAACAGTAAAAAAAAACTCTTTCAAGTGTATGACGGAACTCCAAAGGGATAATCTATCATGAAGTCCTTCCATATGGAAAGTTTAAAAGTGGCGTTGAATACATCGGATCCAGGCATAGTCAATTGCTGCCAAATTTGGTCGGCAAACGATTTCGCATCTACCTTATTTGCCTGACCTTGCTCCTTCTGACTATAATTTATATAAATTAATGCAGCATTATTTATCAGCAAAAAAAATCAATCAAAACTCGTTGAATTTTATTCTTCTGGAATAAAAAAAATATTTAACATATAGCGAAAGGTTGTATCTCCTGATGAAGAATATAATATATCGATGAAATTATTTAATACATTTTTGGTTCGAAATTAACTTTTTTATTTAAAAAACGACATTTTCGACTGGACAATCTGTTATATTTAATAACCATAGCACTCTTGTATGTACTATAGATGCTATCTTTCTTATATTGAAATACGGAAAAATGCACGTAAAACACTGATTGATAATCGACTATAACATAATCTAATTTATGACCCTTCAGTGTATTTATGCTAAGAAGTTTTTTTAAATTTTATATCCCATACATATATATCAGTTTTTGTGGTTCTCGAAATTTATACAAGTCACGTTTAGATGGCTGTTAGGTTGCATTGATTTTTATTTATTTAGAGATAAAGAATTTAACTTGGGTAATTTTATTACAAGTATCAATTTTTGATAATACAATAAACAAATTCATACAATTATTTTCTCTTCGGAAATGTAAATAATTTAACTCTCTATAAAATCTTGAGCCCTTCCTCAGATTAATTTATATACTGGAAATTTGGTCATGCTTAGTGATAGTTTTCAAGTTATGCTTAAATTCTTCTCAATCGTGCATTTAAAATTGGCGACATAAATTAACATTAGTATATTTCACAAAGTTTAATATTTAAGAATACAAAACTTGATAAAAGTATCAAGAATATCATAGGGAATCAGGTGAAAATAAAAATATTTTTTTCTAATAAACTATACATGTATTTGGCATAATAGCACAGTTAAATTAACACTTTTTAACCAACACATACAATAACAAGAAATGGCACTTTAAGATATTTAAAAGCAATACTTTACAAAAATAGTACAAAACAATATACAAAAAATGATATTATTTGAGACAAATGCTTAATTACATGCACATTAAATAAAAATAAGAATTAAATAAAAAAATCGGATGTTTAAAATGTTAACGATGATAATGACAACATGGTGGAGATCCCAATGTTTTAAATGCAAATTTTCCACAGTAAATAAAAAGGATAAAAATGAAAACACATACACATTCATGAAATGCCCCTTTTTATTTTCCAATATAAATACTAACATTTTTGAAAACATTTAGAACCCCCGAAAAGATTTACTGACCTCAGATCAACTGTAATTATTTTTAGCAGTACTAGAAATTATCAACGTACGATAAAGTCCTTCCATTCTTTTAATGCGGTTCACAACAGCGTTAATTTTATTTAGTTAAGCCACAGTTTTCAGTTATATATAAATACTTATAAGCTATAAGGAATTTACTTCAGGTGGGGAACATCAATAAAAATAATAGATGCATTATACTTATAATACCTCTTATAGAGTATGTATCTTAACAAAATTTGACTAGATTCTTGGGATTTGGGCTGTCTGCTAAACTCTGCTCAAGATCATATAAAGAATATATAAATAAATGTATGCATCATTATTTTAAAATGTTTTTTAAGTACACATGCAATAATATCGAGATTCCACCATTCTCTTAACCTTTTCATCCCTGTGATGTATTTATTACAACTTGACTCTAATAATGTTGTGGTTTTTAAATCACTTTTTCATATAGTGTACAAAATACATATCATCGGAGCGTGCGGGTGTTTTTAGCACAGTAAGTGAAAGGTTAAACATCATTTAGGTTTTTTTATGTTAAATCTGCAAAAATATTTCGAAAATAGCAGTTAAAGTTATTGCTTAAACTAACAGTGCTGATCTTGGTTCTAAAAGGTTACATACATTTTGGTGTAAATAAAACTAAAAAAAAAAAAAAAATAGACTAAAGACAATTTATCACACAAAATAAAAACTGACGTCAGAAAATTATTATTAATGTCAAAATTAGCTTTGCTATTGTGTCATTTATTAATTTAATAGTATAACTGCAAACAGCGCATACAATTTTAACCATTACAATATAACACAAGAGATCAAATAAATTTGGCATTTAACATATTAATCCTATACATTATAAGTGTTGTTTTGTGTTTGTGCAATAACTGAATACACATTATTTAGCATTTTAAAATTAATATTCGCCTTATTTCTGAATTTTGATAGCAATAATGAGATTCTCAGAAACGATAATCGAATATGCAATTCAAAGAAATCCGTTCAAATTACGACAAACCGATATATTTTAAACTATCTAAAATAACCAACAATCATTATCTAGTAAATAAATTAAATTCCCTATTAAATATATCGACTAAAAATAATACTGCCTCAGAAAGCTTTTATCTAAAATTCTAACTAAACATTAAGAGACAAGAGGAATAAAATAAGGATATAGAATCATAAATTAAAACCTTTTCAATAACCGGCATAGATGAAAAATCTACCACGAGATATTTTTTAGTACAAAAATATAAAATGTAACAGATCAAAAATACATTAAATCCACTCCATTTAAATATTTTGAAAAACGGTTTTGCTAATACAATTTCTTTAATTGCTCATAAGTGATGAAAAAGATGATATTCCACGGACCCATTCGAAGCCAGGCAGGAATAAAGCCTTTATATAGCGCAGCAAAGCCTTCATTTCGAACGGTCTGAAATTACATAAATTTATTAATTTGCAAAAAATGAATAGTAAAAAGATTATTAGTTATGTATCATTATAGTATAGTTATCTATTTCGTGACTGAAAAATATTAATATAGTCCAAGTAAAAATGTTTACCTGAATACCACAATCGATTGTTCCTTTATATAGCAATTCACAAGAAGAAAAATTATTTACGTTCTTTAAATTTCTTTGATTCATCAGTCTTGTCTGAAACATATGTAAAATATGAATAAAAATACTTTTAAGGCCAGATCCACACTATGGTGCCGGTAACGGTTCGATCTCTCTCCGATCCCGGTCCGAACAAATATTCTTGCATAAGAAACAATCAGAGTATTCACACTATCGGATTGTTCCAATTCCGTTTCTTGTATGAGAATATTTGACCGGACTGAGACCGAGAGCGAGATCGAACCGTTACCGGCACCATAGTGTGGATTGGGCCTAAATGTGCCATTCTGAGATTAAAGATTCGAAAACATACTCTTATCACGTCGAGGGGTGTCGATGCAATCACACTGCCCAGACTTGCAATAAAACTAGATGTAAAATGATTAATAACACTATCTCCGAGCAGGCCCATTAATTTATGTTTGCATAAATCATAAACAGGAAGTTCTACGGCAGCAATCACAGCGGCACGTTGCGCCGTGGGGCCGACTCCCTAAGAAAATAAATAGCTCTTTCAATTGAAAAATTGGCAAACTGAATGAAAAAACATAAGCAATCAAAATATACACTCAGCAGCATGGAATGTCGCACAAACATAAACATAGCGATATGAAGCAACTATGTTTTATTTAGTTAATTGTTTAGGTGAGGGTGTGTAAAAGAATTTGTGTTTGTTTAATAAAAGTAGATATTTGATAAGAATTGTGTTTTCGCATCTATGCAACATTATGTTCAGAACAGTATTAGCCGCACTACTACAAATACATTAAGTTAAATGTGTTTTATTGACATTTCTTCGTTTTAAATTGTTTTATTATTTAATATTATATAAGGCGCAATTAATTTGGATTTCAGAAATCCTTCAAAGATGCCAATTACTGTAGCTCAAGTCACACAGACAGTGTTGCTTATTGATCAAGGCTAAACTTAACGTGGGGTGGCTTCTGCCTTAACTGTACTATGTACGACACTTTGATGTGCCTTAAAGCGGTATCAGCAGAGTGGCCTCTACAAAAGAAAACCTGGAAGCGGCGGCACAAGATGTACATCGGCCCGTGATGATCTATTTATTTGAGAAGCATCTCTAATCGATAAGAAGTGTTAATGTGAGTGAGCGGATGATAAGAAAAAGAGAGAGATTTATGTGCTAGAAGACTGGCACAATGACCAGAAATCCTCAGGCAATATCGTCTTGCTTGATTAAGATTCACTCATGAACATGCTGAGCAGAGTGTTAATCATGAATGAGTCCAGAGTGGAATCGAGGACCCTGGATGGTTGTGAGTTAGTCTACAAGAAGATGTTGTGCCTTAACGGGGTTAATTGGCAGTGATATTTTTTACTAATGCAAGACAACGCCCGACCTCAAATCGCTCGTTGTGTCAATGCGTACTTTGCAGAAGTCGACATTTGCAAAATGTAATGGTCAGTCTGAAGCCCTGATATGAACCCAATGGGGCGTATTTGGGACATGTTTGGGAGATGAGTTCGGGTAAACTCAAATACACGACAGATTCTAAATGATCTGAAAACGGTTGTTGTTGCTGCCTGGGACGAAATTTCTCAAATTAACATTAAAAGCATAATTCAGAGCATGTCTGACCGCATGCAAGCAATCGTTCAAGCAAGAGGAAGCAACACACAATATTAAATTAAGCATTCCGATATCAATATAATGCCAATTTTTTATAAAACTTATACGGATTCACATATTTTGGATTAAAGCTAAATATTAAATTTGGGCCACTTTCCGTTGCGTTGAGTGTAAATAACAAACATGTTAAAATTGTAATGACGTAAAAGACATAATAATTATGTTTTCAATAAGAGTGTTCATAAAAATTCCTACAAACAATTAAGCAATATCATTGTTCAATAATATTTTTCCTACAATTTTTATAAACACAAATGAAAAATAATTGAATTCAAACGATATGCTCACCCTCCAGAGACCGTTTACGCCTTCGTTTATATATATTTCTTGAAAACATTTAGCTAAACTTTTATTGGAACCTTTTCCGTGAACCTTGAACACAAAAGAAAGCATTTAAAAATAATATATTGCCGCACACAAAATCACAACTTAATTACTTCAGTGATAAAGCAATCGACGAGTGCCATATCTGACACTTACATCGACCATAAAATAATCAAATATAACACATATTTTTTATCATTTTGCTACCAGTATTTAAAGTAGAAATTAATACAATCTATATTGAGAATTTTTATATAGATATCATTTGAGTAGTGCAGTATTAAAATAATGTTCCCCAGAGTGCTATTTGTATTCAAATTAACAAAAATAATCAACACCACATTAAAGTGACTCATTGGTAATGAAGATAATAGTACAAAAAAATCGGACAAGAGGAGATATAACAAATGAATAGCAGTTTATCACTGGAATGGTCAAACTGAGTGAATTCAATATAAATCATAAACCAGTTAATGATGCTTTTTTCATTCTATTTACAAACAGGACAAATGACATCCATTATAAAATTGTCAACTAAATATATTAATTGGCAAATTTGATTAAATTAAATATTGATAGCGGGAAGCAATAATGGTTGGGTGGCATTTTACATGATCCACAACTATAGCACGCGGCTTCCATGACGCAACGATATTGCGTAATAAATATCATCTCATTGCATGTTTGACATGGAAAAATTGATGACGTTTTTTAGGAACACTGATTAAACTGATTGAATGTAAAATATAACAAGCAATCAAAAATCACACAGAACTAATCCCAGTCAAACGTTCCCGTCAATGCATATCTTTGTGTAAAGATATACTATCTTCTATGTAAACGTTTAGATCCGCATATTCAAAGAGGATTAAGATAAAACTAAATACCTGCATTCGGACTTTCAACACGTCCGTGGGATTCGCGATCGCACTCGAAAACGCTCCAGCGAAAATTGCACAGCCCACGTTTCCCCACACGGTCTCTTTGCCTTCGCCCGCTCCCGAATAATTCGCCAACAACTTTTTTAGCGAGTAGTACGTTCCGAATTTTATCGTGCCGTACGTGGCTTGACGCAGCAAAGCCGGCCATATTCTACGAGACAATGAGAAATTGAAGAGTAACACAAAACGGTTTACAATATTATCCATTTGATTTCAAATTTTGTCTTTACCCAGAATACAAAGCGTGAAAACCTTCTTGTCGTGATATTTGAACAAATGCATCAGTCATACCGCTGTATTTGAGCTCTACATGTCTTGCGTCTAATTTTTGACCTTGAATTTGTAACCTCGTCTTGGTAGTATCAATAGGAAAAGTGCCTGTAATCATATGTCAATTGAGATTTTAAAATCCTAAAATTGATCATTCGAGAAAGGTATAAAAATTTATTAAATAGCAGTCCTTTTCTTCAGAAGAATGGAGATTTGTTCGCATTATTGTTATTTACTATACACTATTTACAATACAAGATTTCATAATTAATCAGGCTGCCACTGTTTACAATGGGTATTATGGAAATTAAAAATAAACATGAAAAAATGATGATATTATTATGAGTCGAGTGAAAGACCGCTGAAAGTAAATAATGATGCATGTTTGTGGAAATGAAGATTTATATCAGTAAACATAGTACGCATTTTGTTATTATTTAAAACACGTCATAATTTAACAAATAGTATTTTAAAAATATGTTTTCCAATTGATAAAAACAGCAGGATCATTCTGAGAATTTCGTAATTATGCTGCAACAAAAATAAACGATGAGTGAAAAACAGTGATTTTGATTCGCAACATTCCCGCATTTTATTTCAGCATAATAATACGTGAGTGTGCCAAAAATCGAGTCATTCATTTTCACAGACATCTTTCTGGCTCCTATTCTACAAACATATGCATTTTTATCATATGATGTTGAGAAAACTATTGTAAACACGATTTTAACAATTATAAATCAAAACAAATTTAAAATATCAAATGTCAAATTTTGGCTAAAATCAATTGAAACTTAATGTTATGGCCTTAATGCTGAATTGTGTATGATTGTATCCATTTTGTTAAAACAATTCCATACTATGTTGGGATTATAAATAGGATCTATCAGAGGAGGAACAGAAAGGTCCTTTTAATATTACAGGGAATCAAAAATATAGGAGTCAAAGCGCGAACACGGTAAATGCCCTTTTAAAGTCAACGCATAGAGTAATAAATTTGAACTATAGCTGGTAATTTTAAGTCAACATTATTGATATGAAAAAGTGGCGATAGAAAATATTTTTTGAATGCGAATATAAGCATTTATAAAATTAAATGCGAATGTGAACTAAAAAATGAACGGTCCGAAGTCTCGGTTTCTCTGAAAGGCCCCGATTATGAATGCATAAATATTGTTCACATCGAATAAAAATCGTTTTCAGTCGATATCTTCGAAACGAAAAGAAAAAATACGATCTGAATATTTTATTTTCGCGATTAGTCGCGGCTGTCAGACGAGGAAAAATAAATCACGTGCATTTAAGATGATACATGCGTGTCTAATTCGGGTCGTCTGAATGCACTTACATAAAAGAAAATCGGGGAAACGTCAAGCGTCCACGGCTCGAAGGAAACAAATCGAATTTGACAGAAACGAAGGTCAGCCGGGACGTTTCTCATTGACGATCGTCCCGGCGTCCCGGCGTCCGAACGGCGTGGAAGTCCCTCGGTCGCGCACTCACCGAACTCGGCAGCTATCGAAGCGAGGCCGCCGTAAAGGAAGGGCCTCCAGTCCCTCGGCACCATCGCCGACTGCGCGCCGACCGACGACTGCCGACTGCCTCTTCGGCTCTACGCCGCCATGTGTAAATAAATCTCAGTTCAAAAATAATCTTGTACTGCCAGTATGAAAAAAATCCACGTGTGACGTCTCGCGGTGTTGCCGCGTGAAAAAAAGTCGCCAACGGAAAAAAATTATACACTTTCAAATATTACAAAATATCGTTTTGCTGTTCGTTTTAAATATTTTTCCATCGACATGCAAATAGAAGTAATCAATATTAAAATTTAAAAAAATAAAAATACATTAAAAAATATTTTTTCAAATTAATTTAAAATACTTTTTTCCGACAAAAAATATTATTTCAAAAAATATTAATACTCATTTTTGAATTATCAATTACGTTTTGCGTTAAAACTAATCGATTGGATTTCTTTTAGCAAATGCTAATTTGTTTAGTATTTAAACTTCTACTCTGTCACTTATATATTTTCTCTTTAGCATTACATTGCGCACGGGATGATATATCAATGTATCTCTTATCAACTAATATTTATATATTTTCTTCCGGTTCGTTCATCTGAACGATCACTTTTCCAATTAACGCTTTGATGGACAGTAAAATTGTTTGCGTTTCATCTCGGAACACCGATTTTTGACGCAATTCATGATCGTAGAGGTAGAGTTAAACTATTGCTAAAACATGCAATGGGGAGTAGTTCATTTTGGAATCAAAAGCAGTTGTTCTCAATATTTTTATTTTTGTCGAGGATCGTATTCTATTTTTATTGTATTGTATTTAATTTGCATATATGGATGTATGTGGAATGATTCTGGGTCTTATCGTAATAGTAATCATGAAAATATATAAAGCAATCTTTGGTACATAGAGAAGGATTATTCGGGCAAATTTGGCATCTCCGCGAAGTGTATCCCCACAGCGTAAATAATCTTTCCTCCTATAATTTATCGAGGCAAGATTTTATTTACCAAATGATTTTCTGATTCAAGTGAAATAGTATTTGGGTTTAAATTTACAATTATTAGACTTGATCTGCTATATGGGCAATTTCTAATGAATATTTTTTAAAATGTCTTTAAATTGCAGAAATCTTACCACCTTTTCTATTTTTATGCGGTATAAATCCTCAAATTAAATACTACGATGTCAGATGGAATATTATCGTTTTATACCAATGAATTGTTTTTTGGGGGCGCGAATAATAAGATACAAGTTGATCTAACTTATCAACACCACCCATACATTTTTGTATTCCACAACTTCAATAGGGTTTATTTTTACTCCATATTTGACTCCATATCTATTCGTTTTGCTCTTAGTTGTCTTTGTGATTGCGGTATATGCCGAATTATCCGGATCGTGGAGCTCGTTCGAACTTTAACTGAAGTAATTCAGAACGTAAGTCATTTAACTTGAGATGGATCGTGTTTTCAGCCAGTTCCGTTATTATTCACTTTGTTTTAGTTTCCACGCTACAATGAATCATAACATTTTAGTATTTTTACAAAGAGATAAATTTCATTGACAAATGCAAACAAATTATTAGAAATATACCCCTTCTTCTTTCTAGACTTTACAAGTTCAATCTTTTTTTTATGCTGCGTCAGAGGCTTTTGTAACATTCGACTGCTAAATCTGATTCTGAAGATCTTTTTTTAAAAAATAATTGTTACATTAACATAAAAATATGTTTATAATATTTTTTTTTAATGTGAATTCATTTAATTTTTGGCGAAATTGGTAATCCGAAACTTGAGCATTTAACACTTATATTACTAGTCGATGTTTATTGTATGTATGTACTCCAAGTCAGTGTATCGTAAAAATCGAATTATTCTCCAAAATAAATTTTTCTTGCTTAAGTTTGAGAGTGTTTGAGCCACGTTTTTTTAGAGTGTCCACGAAGGCGGTATGCATGGACTAATCCGGCACGAAAAGTAAGTACATACGTATTAGAGACAGATGTATTCTGTGCGATGACTGCACTGTCCACCGACGGGTTAAAGATGTGCAACTGAGCCTGAATAAGCAGTGCCATCTATGCGTTTGCTAGTGAAGTCGACGCGCTCGTAGGTTTGAAGCTGAGATAAATAAAAGTGTCGCTATCGGCGTGCAGGGGACCTATCGAAAAAACGGCGCCAATTCGAACGAATTTAAAGATAGAAATTGTGTAAAAAGTTGTTTAATTTATATATTTTATTGTTTAAAGGCTACTCGTGTGTCCTGGCATATGCAAACCGCATGCTGTTCTGTGGGATTAATTACGAATTTTGAGCATATCTTGTTCAGGATTGTCACAACACTGTTTCAATTTACTAATTATACCAATAAGAACAGTTCTTTTACGAGGTATCACCTGACTAATACATCCGTTTGACAACGTTCATCGATGGATACGTTTTCTAGAACCGAAGGAATTTCGACACTACGTCGTTCGACGTTGCATCGAAACAGCAACAGCGTCAGCGTTTCTGCTTCCGCATACAAAAATAAAACGAACAGGGCGAATGAAACAATTTTGGTTTAGACGATCACATTTATTTTGAGCATTTCTTCGAATGCCCGTCCTTTCTTCGATCGGCGAATCGAAGCGACGGACGGGCGATCGGTTTCGTCTCAGATTACATATCATATATCGCTATATTATCCTATGAGATATGTACAGGTGGCTTCGTCGGATCTCCTCTCCGACGTCGAGTATTCGAAGGATCCCGAAGGACTCGCGTGTTAATATTATAATACTGGCGGGTCGTGTCTTCGATCGCAATAGAGACGTGCGTCACAATATGAAATAGTCGACGGAGCCTTTCAAAAATACGTCAAATTGAAATTCAGGTACAAAAATAATACTAAATAATGGATCCCCGTATTGCGGGGAAAAGTCACTCGATTTGGCTTAAAATAGAAATAAATAAGTGTCGGTTAGTCGGCGTCGTTAGGATTTGAGCTCGTTGCGGTCGGGCTGTCGGTAGAGTTTGAGGAGGTCGTCGACGGAGAGTCGGGCGGGGGTCGGCATCCGGAGGGCGCAGGCCCTCGCCTTGTCGAGCTGGCGGAGCGCCTCCTCGTAGCTGGGCAGGCCGGACACGATCGTGTAGCTGGGCAGAGACTCCCCGTCGCAGCCGTCGCCCCCCGACGCCGCCAGCTCCGCGTTCGCTCGGGCTCTGGCTTCCATTTCTGAAATTAAAATACAACCCTTCGTCATCGATCGATTCTTTCTTCTCTTAAAAAAACTCATTTTACGTTCATTTTCCCGATTCGTCGACGTCCTTTCGAAGTAATGCGATTACCGAATATTCGTAGTCGTTCGATGCTGATTGAAAAGCCAAAGAAGATCGATCATCTTACGATATCGGCGATCAGGTCTAAAGCCCTAGATAACGCCAGCGATAGTATTGTTTTTACATCGATGACGACAATTAGAGACTAAGAGACTTCAAATTTTAGAAGGTTGCGTAGTTTCAAAAACAACACTGGATTAACATCGAGGAAGAGGGCATCCCACTCATTTTCGTTATTCAATTTTAAGTTAATTTCAAAATCGAATTAAAAATGAACGTTTTTTTCTCTATAGATCATTCTCTATTATGTCATCATGTAAAATAAAGTACATTACGCTCGCAGATTGTGTGCAGAGGTGCGCTTTGGTATTAACCCTATATCACTAATGATTAGTCTCACAAACTACAGACTCGAAACGAATTCGACATGTATGCATGATTTTAAACCGTCCTCGCTCTGTTCATCTCTGAATAAGTAAATTAGTGACCTTGGCGTTTTCAAAATGTCTTAAGACAATGCTACTGACGTGTCTGGTCGTCGAAAGGGATGCAGAAAAAATAGTTTGCTATGCATGAGCTAGAATTCGTTTTAGCTAGAATGTTTGGAGTGAGATTTTGCAAATTTTTCACATTTCGGAAAGAAGCCCGTAATAGTGGAAATACATCTGAATGCCAGAGATAAAATTCGCATCAACGTCGTTCGCAAATTTTTGAAAAAATTGAACCGATACCGGAATCCCGGGATCATCTTATTCAATCCCGAAATCCCGGGATTGAAATTTTGACACGGGATTGGATTCCCAAGACCTTACGTATTTTACCGGTTGCTTACGCAAAAGACGCCGCAAACGAAGGGGGATGCTGTAGGAGGGTTGACTGTATCTCGAATTACAAATATTAACCAGCGCTTAGGGCATCTGAGGATGTTAATTCGTCTACTACTTCCGAGAGAGGATTTTCGGATCGGACGCACTCGTCTGCGGTCAACCGAACCACTATCGTCCGAATGACAGCCGAATAGATAGAATTCCAGCTTTAAAAACGTCATACGATTCTAAAACTACAATCATATATTTCATTAGAGCGATCGATGTTTAATTCTAGATCACTAATCGTATATTTTCGCGTTACATATTACGTGACGACGATTGACGTGCACACGCCCATTGAGTACGTCTGGGTCACTAAATTGCTCATTTAGAAAGGTACTGAGCGGGAAAGGTTCGGGAATGGAATGTGTTGGAATGTGTTCCGAGTCTGTGGTCTGCGAGACTAATGATTATCGATCTAGGGGTAAAATCGACTATAGATTGTGTCGAAAACCGATTTTGACAAACGGAGGGATGTCGACTGCGGTGCGAAACGTCTCGATGTTTTTTTATAAATAGATTTTAAAGGGAAATGAATAACAATCAACCTTGAAATGATTCGTATCAGATTAACGGTTAAGAGTGTTGCACAATCGAAGCGATAGTGCAATTGGAGCTAAATATTGCATACAGTCGTTCTCACAGCAGACGGAAAGATCTTTTGTAAAGGGCATAATTGACAATAAAATGACGAATGCGTTTTCATTGTATATATGAAAACCGGTCGTCGTAATTGTGCGATCGACCCGTGAGAGATAAGAAACGACTTTAGTTCTTTATAATCGATCCATTTTAAAGTTATTAGCGTCTCCGCATAGATAAAGGCGTATCTTCTATCGTTTGGCTGTACTGCTCGACTCGAAGCAAAGTTCACAATAAAAGCATCAAAGCCGAAGAGGAGGATTTTGACGATGAGATCGAAGGACGTCTGGTCGGCTGCTTCTGCATTATGGATAGAGTCAGCAGAGAGTGTTGACGCATGTAATTTGCGTGTCACTGAATTGCGGAAGCGAATCAATCGCACGTTGCATTATATTTAAATTCGCGAGACAATATTCGACGTAATCTAGTCGATTTGTCATTGTTCAAAATGCACGAGAATGTTATCAGACGGAGTTCTTCGGAAACGTCCCGTTCACATTCGATATGGAAATTATGATGTCAACGTGGACTCCTTTAATGTCTTCGTTTTCCCCATAAGTTGATATTTCGAGCTCGTTTTAATTCGTTCGCCTGGCACTTAATTGCAAACGTTCTGTCGTAAAAAATGCAGGCAAAGTTATGTTTTACACTTCAAAACTATACAATAAACGTGTACGATATGAATACTGTTCCGAGGAGAGGGTTAGCAAATATGTAGTTTGTTGTTCAATTTTTCATACGTTCATACGAACGCTAAATAGTCAGATTGTGTGTCGAACTCAGTTATCGCTCACTTTTTAGTTGCGATGCATACATTTGAATGTAATCAAAGTCCCAATAAGGAGTCTGCCTTTAATGGTAACAATACTATTGTAGCAACGTTAGGTGTATTTCATTCATCGCTTCGTAAAGATAATAAAACAGCAAACCACATCCGAGGAAGTGATTCAGCATGAATTGATCGTTTTGAATATATACATCCGCAATATCTCAAATTCTAGAGAAAAACCTGAGTATTCGTTTGAGAATTTAAAATGAATCACCTCAGGCGCGTTTTTGCGGTCTCTCTTGAAATTTAATATTCGAGAAAGCGCAATACAGACGATAGATGAAAATCAAACATGCATTTTGCACAATGCTCGAAGAATTTGTTGTTGTTCTTTTGAATATCATCTGTTGCATTGTTAAGTATTGTGCGTTTGAATTCACAAAGCGGGCTCAAATATCCGACGTGATGTGCCATATGGTCGGTTACCCATCGCCAGGTGCTTCGTCGTCGGTAGACTTGTCTCCGCTCAAAGCGCAAGAGACTCGGATCAGTTCGAGGTGAGCACAAAATTATGTCAGATCGAAGAAGCCACATCCGCGTCCCCCTGATGAGTGTCATCGCGTATCGGCGTTCAGGTTTAACTGTCCCGAGAGAAAGTGGATTTTTGTGGACGATAAGCGGTACACATACGAATATAGAATCTATGTTCATGTCATTTTAAAATTAAGTCACTACCCAAAGGGTTGCGATAACCACGTGCCTTTTGGGTCCGTTTTGTTGTAGTTATATTAGAACATGTCACATGAACGTTCGGAACGTATAGATGAGAACATAACAACCGTAACTTTTACAAAATATAACTCGTAAGAATTAATAAATTCTTTGAACGCGTAAATTATCTACTCCAGTTTTCCAGATTATAAAGATCGAATCAGCGTGTCAATGCGTATTTTTTGGTTGAAAATTTGTAGCTGTTATATTTCATCGAAACGAGCATCTCACAGATGAATTTGAAGGTGGATGATGTTTGAATTCCAAACATGTGCTATTTTTGATGGTTTTTAAGCATGGAAAGACTTCCGCAATGTCGTTGACATAATCTGTCGAGACGCAAGTCTCCGGAGGGTCGAAGGATCGGCTCATGTTACGTGCATTTTTTTTTTGAGGGGGCGACAAAAACGCGGACGATCTTCAGGGTTCTTCAAATAATTACAGAGCGTCCACAATCTCAAAATAGCACCACATTGCAACACTTAAATTTAAATTATTTTTTTAATCAAAGGCAACGATATGAAAGCCAAATAGAAAGTATTCTATTAAATAATGAAATAACAAATCAGAAAGAAGGTCGAGCAGCCCTTAAAATTTAAGCAGACGCTTTGTTATGCACCGCACAGGGCCTTTATTCGCAGTCTCATTTCGATTCTTATTAATTCTATACGCTTCGGTGTGCGCACATGAGCGTCGATAAATCGTTAATTTATTCTCGATCGAAACGCAGCTTCTTCAATATTTTTAGTCACGAACAGCAATAAGATATTCTCTCCGCAGTTATGCTAATTTTTACAAAAATAGGAAACTGACGCGTATGCAAAATAAGCTCGAAAGGATTCCGCCCTCTCGATTGACCCTGGAAATCTGCATAAAATCGATCGAGAATGAAACGCTCGACTGTAAGAATCGATCAGACACAAAGCATCCGAACAGACAAAGAGAGATTGAACGCGACTCGATCCGAATAAAATGTTTCGAATGCTGCAAATCATTACAATACGTCAAAATTTTACTCGTTTTTTATCAATGTTAGATTTGATTATATGGAAATGAATGAAGATCAGGTAAAGGTATTGATTATTAACGGTAAATATTTGAAAATATCGAAACTTTTAATTGCACCGAATTTAGAGATATTAAAGGCGACTTTTGTGATCAATAGCAAAGATCAATGAGTAGCCCTGTTGAGATCCATTAATATTTGACGACATTTTTCGGTTCACCAATATGTACCCCTAACAAAATATTTTTTTTATAGATACGTAGAATTGTGTGTTAAAATAAAAACAATAAATTTGAAGTCGGCACGGTAAGAAAGGGCGCGGACGGATGAAGACAGCGTCAGGTTAACGAAAAACTATGGGGTATAATTTTCGGATTCTTTTAAATAATAAAAAAGGCGGGCAAAATAGTATATCCCGATGAGATATCTGGAGAACTGCCTTCAAATTCTCCGACAAAAAACATATTCCAGACGGTCAGAGGTCAACGAGGAGAATCGTCCAATTTCAAATTCAAACGGGTTCTCTCATTCTTCCCGCATTTTATTCGTGTGACGATCTGCGACACACAGACGACCTAAAACTTTACGATCTGTCGTCGATTTTAATTACGATCCTTTATCGCAAACAAAACGAGTAAATACGCCTATTATAAACGATAAGAGGTCATAAAATATCGAAAATGAACCTTGAATAAAATATCGAAAGTGAGCCGTCCCCTTAACTGGTAAAGCAAAATTTAACCCATAACTGGTATCGTGAGTCAAATTTGACCCATGAGCGTTTAATTTTGGTTCTAATTCTTTTAACATTTATTCTACGATGGATCTGAGATATGTAGTTGACTGGGTCAAATTTGACCCACGATATCAAATACGTAATATTTTTCAATTATTTGTTTGGACAAAAAATGCCCAAATTACTCGGTAATCAGAAGAACTCGGAGATGGTCATGTGTAATTCTTTCAGCATTATTGAATATTTGTTCCTCTAATGGATTTGTACCTAAAAAAAACCTACTGAACAAGAACAAATATATTAGAAAAATAGGTTTGAGTTTGGTAGTACCATTTACGATACATTGTAAAAATGAGAATGCAATTTTTTCCATCAATCTAAAATTTAATAAATGTTCCAATTTTGTTTGTAAAATACATTCCTTCCTAAATATTGTGGGTACTGGTTGTCAAAAGTAAACTGACACTTGTGATATTGTCAATTCTTAAAAAAATGTTTTGATCTTCGTTGTCATTTTATTATTACTTAAATTACTTTCTTTTGTTATTTAGAGGATATGAGAAGTATTGTTGTTTATTTTTTGTTCAAGTTTTTTCAACAAAAGCATATTTTTTTAACTTTTCAAATGCACACTAACCAAAAAGATTCATCCATACTTATGCAAATAATACAAAAATATATTTGCAAATACTGATTTTCTGGTGTGGATCAAATAAGACCTACGACGTTTGTAGCGTGGACAAAAAATAGCGATACCAGTTAAGGGTTAACCAGGGCGTTCGAATCGTCATTTCGGTTTTAGTTTCAGTTACGTTCCTAACGTTTATATCGGTTCGGTTAACGATTGCGTGATACTAATTAATACTGATGATGTGTCATTTTTAATTTGATGTTTGTGCATTCCAATCTAAAAAAAATATGCTCAAAACAATATACTTATCTCAATTGTTTGCAAGCGAAAGTGTCGTTTGTGTTATCATAATTAAAAATAACGCTACTTGCAACGACACCAAATAAATATTTTTCCGAAAGCGCGGAAATTATGTTGTTAATATCCGTCGTCAAAATGCTGCGCTAATCGAAAATAAAACGCTAAAAAGTCGTTCTCCGAATGCGAGATGTCTTCCTGATTTTCTGTTATTTATAACGATTCGAACGAAGCATCGATAACAAATATAGTAAAGCTGTCATAACGTACAAATGCATACAAAGTCAACCCTCCTATGGCATCCACTTCTTTTGCGCTATCTCGACGCTATAGAAGGGTTGACTGTATTTATTACGCACTTGCAATCGTGTATTCTGTACGAATTCGAATGTGAGGCATCGATCAATACGCGAACGAATATAAAATCTACGCGACGATATCGAATTAATATTCTCATCGTTACGAAGATTCATTTAAATATTTAGAAGCGAACCGAGGACGTCGAATCGTCGGAGATGGAATTTTTCCTCAAATATTTCTTTCGTGATTCAGATGAAATTACAACTTTATTATGATCGAAGTCGTTCGGTAGAATTTGCGTACGATCATGTCATGAATCTATTGAGATCTGCTAATTTAATCCGTTGATGAGTAATCGCGCATATGTCACGGACGGGCTCGAATGACAAAGAAGGAGTATTTACGCACATTGAGTGCGAATATTAGTGAATCGGAGACAGAGACGGAGAGACTGCTTATGTCTCATCATACACTCGTACATCGATAGCGAGGACGCGCTGTAAAGGTACCCCTACAGGTCTATATATTATCAAATCCATTTTCAATATCGTGCTTATTATTATTTATTCAAATATATTTTTTGAACATTACATTTACGATCTCTTTTATTCTTTTGTCACATTTCAATTAAATATTCGACCAAGTTTTACGAACCCACGAAACACTTTTATTTCTATAAAGGAATACAATATTTGAATGTTTTTTTATAGAGTGCAAAATAAAGTAATCACATCAATTATCAAAAGATGACGACAAAATAAACATTAAAAAAATAATGGAATTTTCCCGTATCCGGTTGAAAACCTTCAGGTATGGAGTCTTCTTAGATCGTTGGTGGTATTCTTAGAATCATAATACATAGTAGAAAACCACATAAATCAATTATATTGTTATAATATTCAACAAATGTATTATTTTGATTCTAAAAATGAAGACACACACGTGTATTGTTTACGTTTACGCAAAGATATGAAGGAATATTGTGTGCTATCAACAGTGTTAAGGTTCATTTATAGATATACAAGCTTGACTCAAGCTGCCCGCTCCTGAGAGAAGAGTGAACGGTACTATCCTGTAAATGGGGGCAAACATATTGGTGAATTTGAACGAGGCGGTAAATCGTCGAGCGAAAATGACTTTATCGATTGATTGGAGTCAGTTTTACTTTGATATCGCGGAATTACAATTACGATGACGTCAACGTGCGCCGCGAAGCTTTGAAACGCGTCAAAACAAAAGTATGTACGTCGAAAGAAAAAAATGACGATCGGTCGTGCGTGTGAGAGAGCACGCCCGAGTCCTCGAATGTCTCCCGGGATCGTAAATATGCGGCAGGGAAACGGGAAACGGATGGGTTCATTCGAAAGAACGAAACATAGGTCTAGCAACGACCCACTCTTCTCTGAATAAGGCCCGATACACGCTATGGTGCCGTTACCGGTTCGATCTCGCTCTCGGTCTCGGTCCGGTCAAATATTCTCATAGAAGAAACGGAATTGGAACGATCCGATAGTGTGAACACTCTGATTGTTTCTTGTGTAAGAATATTTGACCGGAGCGTGGATAGTGTGGATCGGGCCTAACTGTCGCTTGAGTGCGCGCGTTTCAGATAAGGTAGTTTCCCTGCCGCGCTCTGTATTTTGGATCGCGAATCTCGATCGTAAACGTATGTAAATGTACGAAGATTATTTTTTCCTATATAAAATGAGTAAGCGCGTGAATGCCCTCTTTCCGAACAATGCCGTGATTCATCTGACGTATGAAAAATATTTTTTTCTTTATAATTTTTATCTGGATTGCGATGAGCGATTACTATATTATAGAAAACATTGCGCCGAGTCGAGATTATCTACGGAAGACTAATATCTGTGCGTATGAAAATTCGTCGTTCCGAAAATCGGAGGTCGGACGATCGAATCGACGACGATAAACAAAGGCGACGAAATTCTTCGAGATTCAGGATTTTGCGTTCTCAGTTGATGTTGACATTGTGTGCTTTTAGCTGCTATCGCCGCTTTTTATCGGCGACCTTCGCTCATCGTTTTGCCCGACCGAATATTTACACGAGGTGCAGATCGATCCATCGACACCCAAAGATGAGCGGAAAAATCTTCCCAACATATGTCTCCATCGTTCGAACGACTGCGTTCGATCGAGAGGTATGTCCGTTGATGAATCGGAGCAGCGAGTGATCGCGAAAAAATGCGAACGCCCGCGGGTCGCGGTCTGAGTCGCGTCGAGCGCCGAAGATCGTCCAACAAGATTTCCGATAATTTGCAATCAAAATATTGAAATCCACCGTAAGCATTATCTAAAGATAAAGATAACAATCGAACATCCGATTCTTTTATATTCAGCATATTAGTGCTATGCCAATTATCGTTAATTTTTTATATGAAATGTAATCAAATTTGGCAACATGTAAAATAGAAAAAAACGAATGAAATAAAAGTCTATTTTATTTCAGGAATGATAAAATATATAAAACTATTGCACACAAAATAAAATATATACAGACACAGCGCGCAACGACAGCGTCTATATATCGCTACGCCGCACTTGTGGCGGAAATTTTTCGCAAAGATGTAAGGCTTCTTTGCAGTCAAACGGTTAAATAATTGTTTTCCTTGTAATCCGACAGGATATAATTTCCTACGAAAAACAAGACAGAGGAGGTTATCGACCAGATTGAACTAGAAGTTCGATCAGAAGAACTAAGATGCTACGATAGAATTTCAAAATCGATATGGGCGGAGAGGGCCGTGAAAATATTTTTTGAAGGGAATGAACTGTGAGCGATATAATGAGTGCGTAATCTCATAGCCTTCGAGGGTCGATCGTCGTTTAGATTAGGATTCCCTTTTGTCTTCCGATATTTCCGCGTGCTTCCAAAAAGAAATATCATTTGGTGAGGAAACTGCAGTTATTCATTTTGCAACACAAACGAAGGGGAGGCTGTCGAAATAAATTTCAACGCGCGATTTACAAGCGCGAGTTGATTGAAGAAATGTGTGATTCGATCTAACAACGGGTGACAAACAACACACATTATTTCTTACGGTTGTGCTAAAAGAATTCACATCGCTGTAGAGTAGTGTTTGAACATTTTTTGGGGACATATGTTATTACATATTAACTACACTCGTGAATGTACAAACGAATTGACTTTAATTTCGTGACATAAGTTAGAACTTATTGTGAGGATGGGTTTGAACAATAAAAGCCAGGGTTTATCCTAAGATTTATATCGAAGGCCCGACGATGAACATGACTGACCTCTCCTCTTCCAGAGCTGGAATCTGTGATAGAGCAGACAGGAGCACATGCAGGCGGCGCAGGAGAGCACCAGCAGGGTGAGGACGACGCCCACCCACACGTCCGTCACCAGCTTCTTGTCGTCGGAGGCGTCTCCCTGTCGGGAGTTCAACTCCTCCAGTTCCGTCATCAGCATCGTCATATTTTTGGCGAAGCCGTCCATGGCGTCTTCGATGGGAATTTCGATCGTGATCCGAGATTCCGTCATATCCAGCATTTTAATATTTGAAAAGTGCGCTCAGAGTTAGTAAAGTTGCGATCCTTCATAGGGCGATTGGCGAGTGTGTTTTGAAAACGGCGTGAATACGTGGAGAGGCGAAACACAAGCAAACAACGTCACAATCGCAGCTGACTGAACGACAAACCTCGCGACGCTCGAATATAAGCCTTCCTTATCAGCCGCTACTCGCCGCTAGATGTCACACTCTTTATTTCAAAGCACTCGTATTTAGATAACATTTATAAAATACGATCCTGTTTGCAGTTTTTCCACACAAACATATTTTCAAACCAAATGTATGGAACATATCCAGAAATAAACTACAGTCAGCTCTCGACTACCTTGGACGCAATGCGAAATGGTTGTAAATCGAATTTCATACAAAAAATAATATGAAATGTATAATTTATTGTTCACTTACAGTTCGGGTGTTTCGCGTTAAGCTTCGCCTAAAGCGCGGGAGATTTCGTAAGAAATTCATGAAACATTACTTTTTTCGTAAAATTGATATAATTCTTTGTTTATCAGCGTGATAGAATTCTAAAAACTGTCGATTTGTTATGTATTTGCCAAGTGTTTTTTTTGCCCATTCTTGAGAAGGAACAGTGCTCCTTAGGAGGAACGAGATATTTAACAAAGTATCTAATTGGTGGGTTGGAGGATTTGGCTTCCAGCTATGAGGGTGGACATAGACAGCCGAGATGCGGTGGCTGGCGTGCGACTAGGATTCAGTGGCGCTAATTACAAATTGGAAGGGCCAGGCTTAACATGGCCGGAAGGAGCATGTCGCATAGAGTGTCGGAAGACCTCGTCCTGGCACTGACTGTCATACCGCTCGCTTATGAGAGACAGGCAATACAGAAAGGTGAAGACAGGAACAACGCTAAGCAAAGGACCACGGCGGCGTGGCAGTCCCGATGGAACAACTACGCTAAAGGTCGGCGGACGGACGAGCTAATACTGAGCCTGAGAGCCTGGGTAGACAGAAAGTACGTTCGACTGTGTTACCACTTGACCCAGGTTCTCACCGGGCACGGTTGTTTTGGTAGCTACCTACACAAAATAGACAAAGAGACCGGCCCGGAGTGCCACCACTGCGGAGCGGAGTACGACGATGCTGCACACACGACATCTGTCTGCCCAGCATGGAACACTGAAAGGAACATCCTACGGGAGGAGCTGGGAATCAGCTCGCTCTCCTCTAGCAACATGATACCTTCGACGTTAACGGATGCTAGGGCATGGGATGCGTGGTGCAAATCCACGACGTGCACTATGCGGCGGAAGGAGGATGCTGAACGTAGAAGACGACGACGGCAGAAGAATCACGTTCGGAAAGAGACAAACGGAGAGCCCGCGAGGGACACATCGCTACCACTCAATACTTAATTAGTAGCCGGGTGGCAGCCGAAGAGGATGGGGGTTTAGTGGGTAAAAATCTCACGGGAAGCCTAGAGCACGATCGGGGCCGCGGCGCGTAACCCTCCCTAAAGAGTGTCGGAGGGCGCTCGCAGCGGCCGACCCTCGGGTAGGAGGGCCGGGTTCGGTCTTCGGCGGACTATATCGTGAGGCGGTAGCACACAAACGTTATCATTTTAATTCATACTTAGATCAATTCGTTCGTATTGGAGTCACTTTTAAATTCTACGTTTGGCCTCAATCACATCGTTTGCGTGCTTATGTTAAAAATAGACAAATGTATAATTATTGTATTTTTAAATAAAGCGAGTACCCGGCAAGCTTTGCTATGCCTAATATTGCAAGAGTTTAGATGCTCTAGAACTATCTTTATTGAGAAGATATTGATGAATAACAAAATAAACTCCAGGATTCAACTCCAACAATCGATTCAACAACTCTGATAACTGGAAAATAAAAATTAAAAAACATCAACACATTGCAGTTATTAATTTCGCAAAAAAAAAACGAAGGGGATGCTGTTGAAATAAATTACAACCGCGTGTTAATAATTTTTAGATCACAAGAAATATCCTATTCGATCTAATCCATTTTAACGACGGGTAGCGATAGACATATTCTTTTTTATGATTGTGCTAAAACAATTCACATCATTATAGACCGGGACTTTCCAAACACTTGCCCGTGGGCGCACCTACGCCCGCGGAACCATTTTTGTGTCCGGCAAAGTATCAAATATATATTTTTTTATTGAAGGGTTACATATGCTAATAATGTGCACTCGTTTAGGTACGTATCTGTACCCCTCTTTATCTAAATTTTAGCGATGCACCACATTACGTATTTTCAGTGCGGTTGGTTTTTTATCGAAAAAAATTTACCACAAAATGAGTTGACCGAGTAAAATCACGAACCTATCTATTTAACAGCGATTGGAAAGGAGACTATCTTTTTATTATAGCGAAGGACAAATGTTTTTCCTCAATGTGCAACGGCGTCGTGTCATTATTATTTTTACGTTGATTATCCACCTAAATCAGAGTCGAAAAAAAGGAAAATTGATCAACTAAAATCATTTTTAGAGCAATTTGAAAATAGATTCTATTACTAATATCATAGCGGAAACGCTTCAACAAGATACATCAAAAATTGAAAAAGAAATCTTAAATATACAAAATTACACCATCTCAAAATCGCAAGGACTAGCTGACTACATTTGGAATTTAGTTGACCATAAAAAGTCCCCTCTTGTGAAAAAGAGAGTTTACAAAATAAAATCCTGTTTTGGTTCCACATATTAGTGCGAATCTTTATTTTCCACCATGAACATGATAAAATCAAAAACAAGATCTCGAATTGCCAATGTCAACCTTGATACATAGTTGTTTACGATTGAGATTATCATCCTACACTTCTTACTTTGAAAAGTTAGTAAGTGAAATGCAATGTTTAGGATCGCACTAAATGTGCTTTGTTATTTTTAGGATTTTAAAATAAATGTATAATGTTCCGATTTTTAATGAATAATTTAGTAATACTATAATAAATGTAATATACAGAGAGCTAGCAGCATAAATTGAGGGTCATCTAACACATGTGAATAATTTAATAGTTGTGTTCTGGCATGTTTCTGGACTATCATTATGACAGTCTGGCGACTGAGTGCCGTTGGGTTTGGGAGGGGGAGATGGTTGAAATCTAGTGAAAATTCAACATGATTAAGTCATACTTTCAAAGTATTATTTAAATTTTCTATAAATAAGTAAAATAAACAATCATTTAATAAGTGTTGCCAAACTATTTACTGTTTGTGAAGATAGAATCGAATAATAAAAGCTAGGATTTCGAACCGATATTTATTTAATTTGGTTTTGGTTGCGTTCCTATTATTTACATCGAAGGCCGATAAGAAGGAATATGACCGACCTCTCCTCTTCCAAAGCCGGAATCTGTGATAGAGCAGACAGGAACAGACGCAGGCGGCGCAGAAGAGCACCAGCAGGGCGAAGACGACGCTCAGCCACACGTTCGTCGCCGGTTTCTTGTCATCGGAGGCGTCTCCTCGTCTCGAACTCAACTCCTCCAGCTCCGTCATCCGTATCGTCATATTTTTGAAGAAGTAGTCTATGCCGTCTTCGTTGGGAATTTCGATCATGATGCGAGATTCCGTCATTTTCATTATTTTAATTTTTTCAAAACGGCTCGAACTGTGATCAGAGTTAGTATACTTGTGATCTTTCATAGGACGGTTAGCGATTGTGTTTTGAAAACAGATCGTGTCAGTATATAGAGAGGCAAAAGACCCGCAAACACTATTACAATGCCAACAATGACATCTTATTGAAGGGCGGAGCGAGCGACGTTCGAATATAAGTCTTCCTTATCAGTCATCACTGAAACCCCCCCCCACTTACATGTTAACGCTTTGGTGGACACTTCAGATTGTGTACGTCTCGTCTCGGAACACCGATTGTCGACGCAATTCGTAAACGTAGAAGTGGACATTTTTATTTTTGCCGAGGATCGTATTCTATTTTTATTGTATTATATTCAATTTGCATATGGATGTATGTGTGGTGATTTCGAGGCTTATAAATTTACGAAAATTATACAAATATTTAGTTACATTTTATAAAAAAGTACACTTTACAAAATTACACAAAAAGGGTTTACAAGGTTACAAAAAATAATTACACAGATCACAAGATTGTTAAATAATTTTATATGTACATATACTAAATTACGAAAAAAAAATCATCACATAAATATATAAAGCAATTTACAGGACACAGCGGAGGATTATTTGGGCAATTCTGGCATCTCCACGAAGTGTTGGTGCGTTTATTTTCCGCTTGATTGCTAAATCTGATTTATAATATTTTTTTGAAAAACAATTTTTATTACATTTACGTAAAAATACAAACTAAATAATATATATTTTTAATGTATAATCCGAAACTTAAATATATTACAATTTTACAACTCGTCGATGCTTATAATATACATATATGTACTTCAAGTCAAATTAATTTATCATACTTAGAAAAGTTAGAGAGTGTTTAAGCCATTTTCTTTAATTGGTTTATTTTATTGTTCCCGAAGGCGGTATGCATAGACTAATCCGGCGCAAGAAACAAGTATTAGACACAAATGTACCCCATAAGATGACTGCACTGCCCACCGATCGGTTAGCACTAGGCGATCTAATCCTGGGATCCTGGATAGTTTTAGGTGCTCTTAAACCCCGGGATTAGTAAACGTAATCCCGAAAATTTCGGGATTGAAATTTTTATCTAACAGAAATCGTACACCTCACCAATACGTTGAAGGCTACTAAATCGAGACGTTCTCGCCGAAATCTGGACACTTGGAAACAGTGGCGTAACTACTAATTGGCGAGCTTAGACGACGCCTAGGGGCAGTAACTGTCTAATATATACATATACATACATAGAGTACATATATGTTTTTCAAATTGTTATATTAACCTTTCCCTACCGGTGATGTATTCACTACACCTCGACTCTAATAATGGGAATATCGATATGAAATATAATATATACGGGCTTCAGAATTTTTGTATACCTCCGTAATATAATTACGAAGCACATCAAAGTATTATAGTACATATATAAGTATTCATCTGCAGCGACGGAAATAAATAATTTGTAGAGAAATCGGGAATTTTGCGAGTTTTTGTCCGTGTCTCAGCAGAAAGTAATTTTATCTGTCATATTGATGATATCATACGAAAAAAGTGGATTTGTACGGATGATAAGTGGTGGACATACAAATAGAGCATCTAATTTTTATCATGATTTAAAATTACCTTATAACTACTAGCTGGGTTAAACTTTGCGACGATTTAACCATTATTTTTTTACGCAGTTCGTGATATGAAGACATGCAATTCTTAAGCTTTTAAGAAGAGTTGCCAGATTTAAAAACAATTCCGTTCGCCAATCGCCCTATACACACTCACATTATAACGGTTGTAAATTGCAGTAGTGTTAATTTTAGTTTTTTTTTATGCGCATTCGCATAAAAAAAGCTTTGTCCTCTATAGAAAAATGATGGATAGGTTCTATTTTTTTTGAAAACCGCAATAACTTCAAAGTCGCATAAAAAAGATCCGCATAAAAACAGATCCAAGTGTACTTTATTTCGAAGCATTCGTATATTTGGCCGACATCTATGAATACACATCTAACATTTCTGAAATACAATTCAGTTTTTCCAAATAAACATATTTTCAAACCAAATCACCAGCAAACGTATGGAACATACATAGAAATAAACAAGTTTCGTTTTGAAACTCTCTGGCGAATGCATTCAATATTTTTTTCAAAATTATTATAAATTATGCATTTTTTAAGCCATGGATTCAAATGAAAGAAATTTAAATCGATGCGTTGATAATGTAACAGATCCTGATTATTCAGTTGAAGACAAAGTATTAGGTACCCGAAAGTAATATCGTTTTTTCTCAATGCAATTCAAAATAATCTCTTCTTCTAATTTTATCGAACACAAAATAATTTCTTACTTTATATATTACCTTCTGTTAGATTTCTTTTAAATCTCCTATGATTTTCTCATAAAATCCAGTGGGTTTTGACTGAAAATAGTCTGAAAGGGCGATTTTCAACCCTTCTAAAATTTTGATTTCTTAAAAATTATCCTCAAAAAAATGCAACAAGGCTCCTAAATTCAAGACTCCTATGTTTTTCATGCGTTATCGTGCTGGAGAATAATAGTTCGACTATTCACCAAAGCTGGCCTCTTTTGATGCAACGTTACAATCAATCCATCCAACTGTTGACAGTGTATTTCTACCGACACTCACCATGTGCCAATACTTCCAACCAAATTATTCCTTTAGAATCTCACCATATGTAGAAAAAACCTTTTTTGGCCACAATCTAACCATTGTTTTTTTTTCACGTTTGAATAGAAAATCTATCTTTCTTCATCAGTTATAAAATCACAAAAAAATGGACTAAACAGTACTTTTTTTTGCAAAAATCTGCTGATGTTGGGACAACATCTTATTTTATAATCTTACTCAACTTCTTTAGGATCGTCTTTTTATTGGACCAAGTGTGCCGATCATTT
>WACJ01000448.1:0-111633 GCA_008973525.1 Stenopsyche tienmushanensis | reverse complement strand
TTAGCTTTTGGATTTTTTTAAATTGGCCGAAAAAATGTAATCCACGTTAATGTAACGAGATTACTGTCCAGGATCCCGGGATTGGATTCCCTATTCACAACCATCTTGAAAAGGAGAGTAAGTAAGTTTTTAAAGACTTCTCAAGAGAAAAGATATGCAGTCAACCCTTCTATAGCGTCGAGATAAGGACCACTTAGTTAACATTAACATTTAGTTTGTTAACAATGCGTATTTAACTAAAAAGCGAGAGGGGGTATTGACCTTACGTATTTTACTCGTGGTTTATATAAAAGGCGGCAAAAACGCTATAGAAGGGTTGACTTTATTATACTTACATAACTTGAGTATACAAAATCTATGAATATGTTATAACATTACAATGATTAAGCGTATCGCATATCCCATCGCGAGGTAAATAATTTTAGATTAAATCAACGTCTATATATCGCCACGCTGCACTTTTGGCAAAACATTCCCTCAATGATATAGCACTGTTTTGCAATGAAACTGGTTTTTTTTCACTCCGTGTATAGATAAGAGTACACTCGGGTCTCGCATAACACGGTTTAATACAACACTGTTTAAGAGGAAAAAATATTAGGACACATCGATAAAGATGAAAATTTAGCACTTCATTTATATTATATGCGAAATTGTATCTGCATCCATTTAAAAGAATAAAACAATCCACTTTAAATTCTTCCTGGAAAAGCTGTGGTTTGAAGTGGTCCCTGAAGAAAATGTTTTACCATTAATGGAAGATGAATACCAAAGATCATCTGTCGTGATATTGGTGGAAAAAGTTTTGATGACATGGATATTCATGACATCCAAGAAATATTGGAGGATCGTACGTTGAACGAAGACGAATTAGTCGAAATATTAAATGAATGTATCACAATTAATGACTCAGAAAGCAGTTACAGTGAAGCAGCTACACTTTTAACATTAAAAATAATTAATGAAGCCATATAATTGGCTATTAAGGCGTCTTCTCACTTTGAAAATTAAAAAAAAATCGATTTTTATTTTTTTTTAAATTTTGAAAGTACATACCTTCAAAAATGTCGTATCGAAATTTCATAAAGATCGGACGAGTCTAACTACATTTTGGGCGACCGTTAGTGACTACCTGAGAGCACACGCTGCATACGTATTGTTCAGACTCATGGTGCAAGTACAGAAAGTGGTGAAAAACAATCAGATAGAAACTTTTAAGCATCCTCCTGCTCTAGCTGAGGATGTTCACGAGTTTGAAACCGATTTATGAAGATCTTCGGAGGAAATACCCAAAATAACAACGAGTGTTTCAACAGCTGTGTCTGGACAATTTTTCTGCAACCAAAACTTTAAACGCGTTTATCTCAAAGCAAGGTTTTTCGGTGGCTCGTTGATGAAATTTCGGAAACTATCCGGCCGATTGTCATGAAATTTGAATGACTATTCTTCATACTTATGGCTATAGCGCATATCATCAGATTTTTGAAATTTTGATTTTTAGTATTATTTTTTTACAAAAAACAGCAAAAAAAAACGCGTTTTTTTGTTTGTTTTTTTATTTTATTATAATAATTATTCAAAAAAATAAAAAATATAATTTTTCATGTACTTGAAAGATATATTTAACATAGAATCCATTTTATACCATAATTTTTAGCAAAATCCTCGAAAAAAAATCGCGAAAATAGCCTATTTCGAGACGCCTAAAGTGATCATATAATGGAAAGAAATTTAAAATTCAAGAAAGAATTACAAGAGATTTGGAAGCTTATAATGAAATACGTAAGATTTATACGCTAAAAGCAGACAATCATTTATTACCGAATTTTTGAAGGCTAAAGTCAGAGTTTTCTAATGATGAAAACCCACAATAGATCTCGAAAAAGAAAAAATATATAGTTTTTTCAATTAATTTCTTATATAAACTATCTTCGACATTGTTTTTGGAACGCAAACCTTAATTTTATAAATATATTTATAAGATCTTCTATAATATTCAGATTGTCTTATAGATGTAACAAGGGAGATTAAGTTATGTGAGTTCGAAAATCAGCGGTTATATGCATGAACTTAACGCTGAATTGGAATGATTATCATATAATGCAACATGAATCTTTAGGGTTTGCAGAGAGCTTTGAATTGCTTTTAAAAGACCACAAGGCTCTGATTTATTATATTGAGGAAGTATAAATTCAAATTAATCAAAATAATCAAGATTTGATCGTATCAATCTTGATTGGCAAATATCGTCAGGCGCAAGCGTCGAAATAAACGTATTCATATCGTGGCCGATCGTTCAGAAATACAATATTGTCAATCAATTCTCCATCGATTATTTTCGAGTATTTTTTTCTCCAATACCTCGGCGTACTAAAAAATTAATGATCCATATCTAAAAATAGATTATGTATAATGATATCTAGTTGATTCATACAAACGATTTGCGGAGCGGCCTTTGACTCGCAGACACTCCATTATGCGTGGTCGTTCTTCGTGCGGAATCGTCGGTTTTAACACGAAAAAATGCTTATGGCGTACGAGCTGGAAACAGAATTATATTTTTTGTGATTTCCACTGACCTTTATTTGAGCTCCTCTCGTATATACCAACAGCAATCATATTCAAGGAAACATTTTTCATAGTCGGCTTGTGGTGGTTGTCGAGAGAAATAAAAGGATCGCTTTGCATACACGTGTCAAGTTTTCATCGTACTTGCATGATGAGTGATTACCATTTACTGCTTTGAAATGCTTAAGAACGCCCACTGCCTTCGAAGGGCCTCGTCAAAAGAACCAGGCCTTCATAATTATCACATACAAATAAATATTTTACCAGCGAAAATTTCACAGGCCGATTTAGCGCGCAAGTATGAAAAGAGATCAACGGTAGGTAAAGTAAAAACCTGCTACACAAATAGCATAAGATTGCTGCTTATAGACAGCAGTTTCTATTCCTGGAGAGACCATAAAAGAACTTAAAAAACCAAGCCATTGCATAGTGAAGGTCACGAATTATTTCTATAGTAGATTTAAGCGATCCAGGCGAAGTTTGTTGACCCAAAGTAGATCAAGTAAAAAATCTAGTATGATTTTCTTTTGGCTCCATATAAAAAATAGTGGACTTGTTAAAAAAACGTGAGTCGTTTTTACACGAAGACAACAGCGTATAAGCATACATTTTTTCAAACAAATATTCATGCATACATATTTTCATCGCTTGTTAAAATAATCGATGCATATGGAAAAATTGCATTTTAGAAACATCCACTCGCAAGACGACGACAACATCATCGGACTTTCATCGACGATCACAATCGATACCAATAACGAAAAGATTAAAAAACAATTTCATGGGAAATATAGGATTATCGTACACATTAGATGAGATCCGAGCACTAAAGATGTGTTAGAAGATGGATTGCCTCACTCCAATTATGATTTACGGTCTCCAAAACCCAGCTCTTGTTCCCAGGTTAATAGGATTTTTTTTGGTCAACCACTTTATATAAACCATATTTAAGATTCGTTTTAAGCATTTTTTTCATCTCGAAGTGTTAAAAACATCATTCCGTTTTCAGTTGGGGAATCGCACGTCTAGCACGTATTGTCTATGTATAGTATATTCGCTTCAGGCCGATGCTGTTATTGCAACAGGAAACATTAAAGGAATCGTCGCTGAGGGCGTACTAAACTCAAATAAAATTCCAAGAAATAATAAATATTAAATATGACCATTACATTGCGAATTCCAAGATGGGCACTACAATAATTTCGAGTAATTATTACGAGAATAGATTTGCAATCAAAATTTCGCCATTAACATTTAAATCGTAAAGCATACAGCTGCAAACAAATAAAATACACATTCATTCGGTCGTTAAGTTCGTACTAAAAATCGCGTTATTCGAATTCGTGCAATATGAAATATTATAACGATAATCAAAAGCATCGCATATTAATATTACATATAATTATCTCTAATTATTTTGCATTAATTATTGCAGATTGTGAATGAGAGACGGAGACGGAGAGAGTATGTTGCGTATACCGTACGATTGTATAGATCGTTAACCCAAATTTATTGACTAATAATGATATAATTAATCGATTCCAATATATTTAATTGAATAAATTACCGAATATTGTCCTTATAGCACATAAGAACAGTGTTTATTTATTTATGTACAAGCTTCATACACGCTGCGACGATCCTGGCAGATAAGTGGAGTTGTATGACGATAAGTAGCGGACAATCAAATATAGCATCTAAGATTACGATGATTTTAAAATTAGCTCACTACTTACTGAAAATCGCCCATAATAGTCCGATATCCATTCATAATTTGAAAAGGCAAGTGATCATGAAAGAGTGCAGGAACTGCTCAGGTCAGAATTCAATATAATTTCTGCCTTGTTGTGCCTAAAAGTGATCGATTTTTTAAGATTTTTTAATGCGAAAATATTAAAATTAGAATGTTAATATTTGGTGTGTAAACTAGGCGAGCTTTATTGAATATAAAAATATTTTTAATATGAATATAAAGTTTGACAAAGTATGGTAGTGGGAATGGGGGGAAGCCACGAATGTCGATGCGCGGCGAATGACATTCTTCACTACGGAAGTCCTAAGTCCTGGACATGTGATTTGCAGCAAATAAATTAAATATCTTTTTATTTTGTATAATATTGTGTATAACTGAGACTACAATTAAAAAGAAATATTGGAAAATAAAAAAATTGTAGGCGATCAAAGAAAAGTGTATGTTTTTTTTCAAGATTTTTTGTAGTTTTTTGTTTATTTAATAAACAATTTTAAATATTTTTAAATAATTGTAGTCTATACGATGAATACGTTTATTGTACACGTGTTTGCCAAATTTCATGAAAAATGTGTTTTTAGGGAATGCGAAAGCACTTCCGAGAGCTTGGAAAAAGTAGTTTCGAGAAAAACGCATTTAAAGTTTCTCCTCTCGTCAATTTCGGTCTATAACTATCATTTTTTTCACTTTTTTTGAATCTACAAGATAAAAACGCCTCTTAATCTTTGAGTAGTACAGTCGCATATTTGCGATCAAATTCCAGTGATTCAGAAAGAACATTTGTACACGTTGAGTTCGGAGAGAGACAGAGACGGAGTGTCATGCATGTTGAGTTTAGAGAGTTTAAGATGATTTAAAATTATCTCACTACTCAAAGGCTTAAAAGATGCACTATTATTGTGGAAATGTAAAAAAATATACTGAAGATTTAGAATCCTTCAAAAAATAGACATTTGTGATTTTTTAGAGACTCCACAAGCTTCCAATCAATGAACTCGGGTTTATCAAATATATATTTATTTTCCAATACACTAGTTTTTAAGTCAATTATATTTATAACACTTGAATTGACTTATCAAACCTATTTTATATTGAATATATTTTAGCGAAAATAAATTTATATAAATTAAGCCTGGAGCAATTGGTCTGAATGAGTTAAGAAATAAAACTCCATCGGGCAAGCAACAGTCGGTCAGAAAGAGAGGGAGAATCGTTTTTACTCTCTCCCTTTCTGTCACATTACGCGCATGCGTCGCCTCTACTATGTGTATACGTAGCATAAAGCAACCGGTAGCACTTTTTATATATTACACAAACACACCTTAGGTAACAATTACCGTTAACAAATATATAAAAGCAATCTATAAAATGAATCTTGGGGATATAAAAGTTCCACTTCTGCCGCGCGATAACTCACATGATTTTTTTAAAATTCATCCTAAATATAATTATATTTTTCTGTTAATACGTTTTCATATAGCAATATTTCAAATGTTTCCCATCAAGATCTATAAGATCGTCGATCTCTTGGTGTTAATTAGCAATTAATTCGCTCTTATATGCGAAGTTTCGCATGTTTAATTTATATTGACGTTTAAATTTTTGTGTTAAATTGATTAAAAACTCATGTCAGTATGCTCTATGAAGATTTTTGGTCCTGTTGAAGATATAATAAATATCGTCCCATTACGACTAAGCCTCCAACATCGTTATCATCCTAATACACTGATGCTGACCCCTCGTATACAACCGGTTCAATGATCTAGATTTGCATTGATTTTATTTATGGTCCTAAGACGACACCGGTAATCAATTTAAGTACTTAACGAAAGATGCAAATGTATTAAATACCAACGTTTAATCTTGACGCCATTTAGCTTATTATAAATTATGAGACTAGCAGAAGAACAGGTTTAATCTATGAACGGGCTGTACGTACAACTCTTCGGATTATGGAAACCTCCTTGCACTTTTGACGTCGTTGAACATTTGAAAACTGTTTTAAACCGGCTGTTGAGACATTTACAAAAATCCGATGAAAAATTTGTGCGTTAAAATTTCCGCAGATCTTGGAGCAATTAGTCCGCACCGGTAACATATTCCAGATTTTTTCGGTCTGCGGTAATTCGAAAAACAGTTACGCAATTTAGTGTGGTTATTTGCCATTTTGGCTGCAATTTCGTAAAAACGGTTTGAGGTATAATTTCAAAATGTCTCCTTAAATTGAATAGTCTGTAATTTGAGTTCAAACCGCGCTTGGACGACGAACGATCGCGTGAAGACTTTGATATCTGAGCTAGCAATTTGCGATGGACATTATTTTAGCAAAAAAACAAAGCGTTTCGTTCATACTAGAAAGGATTATCAAACTGTAATGGTTTCAAATGATGCATAGAATTAAATTATGCGCTTCAATGGCGCGATCGATTGATGTCATGAACTTTCATATAAACTTGACCTTAAAGCTCAAAGCTTCGGGGCTGCGTCGGAACAAAAGCTCCAAAGACGAATCAAATTAGATTCAATGATTACATTTATTTTTATTGCAGCTCCTCAAAGTCGAAATTAAAGGCTTCAATCGATCTGATTGCTTCAATAAATAGATAACGAAAATTTTCAACAAGAAACCCGCCACGTAAAGAGTCAGTCCTTTTTATTAGCTGCCTTATCGTCGGATACAATCTGAATTTTTATTGTGGCCTCAGGTAAAAGTATCGAAATGTTCCCATTCATCCTGAAGATTATACACAATTGTACTCGAATCTCTTCCTTTTATTTTCCCCATTATCGGACCAAATAAATCGTATCATTAAACAGGTTAAGCAAATAAACAAGAGGACTTTTGAATGACTCACGAATTACATTCATCATTCTATCGACTGCATTTGCCGTGCTTCGAGTCCAAACATTCCACTTTAAATTGATTATCCTCAGGGCTTGATCGATCGTCTTCATCCAACTTCTATATGATCTTAACTAAACATTTAATCTGGACAATAAATAAATTTAAAGCCACGGAACCACGATAAAAAATCAATAATAAAAAAATCTTACTTAAAAAATATACACAAGCAGATTCAATAACAAAATAGATGAATATCTTATCAATATGATGTCTCAGAATGGTATGCATTTTTAATGCTTAAACAGCTAAATGCATCTTTTATATCGTTTTTAGATGCTTGGATATGTAAATAAGCAAAATTGTCAGATTTGGGATAATACGATACACCAGTACCAAACACATCCCGAAAAAGTCACTTTCTGGTGCGAATTTTGGTCTGGCAGAATCGTCGGTCCATATTTTCGCTGAAACAAAACTGGCATTGCCATAGATCAGTGATAAGTAACTTGTTGTGGCCTAAATTGAATGATATGGATACCGACAGCATATTGAGGCTATGTATTACTTTGACTTCTTCCTTTGAGATTATCTTAAATCACAATTATATGGGTGTTAATTGCAAATAATTGATGCCCTCTAAGTCAACATAACGAACGCCATCCAGCAAATTCAGCCAGATCTATGCGACAAAGTCATCAAAAATTGGAGCTTTCGAATACGTGCCACCAAGCAAAATCGCGTCAGACATTTGAATGATGATAAATTTCATATTTACGCCATAAAATATTATTTCAAATATAAAAAGGAAAGAGCGGATATCTTATTGCAAAACCCTGTATCTAATTCCTCTTTTATTTGAGTTTTTTAGCATTTGTCTATTGTCATTTATGGTCGTGTCTAAGACATGGAGCCCTTGCAAAATATGAGGATAAGTTTCAAAAATTGCATAAATCTGCGATGCAAGAAATAGAATCCATTCCGGGTGTATTACTGTTTTTTGTGGTCCTTAGTCATTATCTTTAACAATAGTATTTAAAACTCTGTTCGCCGATTTACATCATAATGCATACAAATACATAATATATCTTGTTGAATTGTTATAACACTTTCAATATTTAAATCGAATTTTATTGTTAAGTTATCTTTCTGTAAAAATGTGTTGATCAATAGCAAAAAAAAGGATACTAAAAGATAATTATTATTGCCTCATTTTGTGAAATTTACACAAGAAACATAATGGAAATTGGTATAAAAACTCTATCGTATCCGCCTTATTCACTGCATATCCTCTAATTGTAATCGGAAAGGCAGCAACTGAAATTTTGTATCCATTTTTACAAAGCTATTTTTTGTTGAAGTTAGTGTTTATGCAATGTAAATCAGGAAAGTTATCGCCTATCAAGCTTTCAACGTTGTGGGCATCTCGGTGAGCGGCCCCAGTCTAATCTGGCGCCCCCTGTAGTCCGACATGCTAATACAAGTATAGTACATGTGTACAGTAAAGCTTTGTCAATGTAAAAAAATGCAGAAATATGATTCTGGACCGACTAAATCGTAAATTGGCAAGTGAGTACGGTGAAGAGAAAAGTATTTTACTGTGCTTATATTATTCCCGCAAGTATAAACTATAAGCTGATAAAGTTTTATCGCAATTGGATAAACGGTATGACAGCGCATTAAGTACATACAAACAAACATTGATTTTTATATATTAAACTATGCCTATGTTACTCGCGCAATCTTTAACAATAAGTGGACCAAGCTTTCTTGCAATATGATGAACGATATGGTAGCGCATTACATACGAACAAACAGAGATTATTTTTTATGTATTAGAAAGGTGACTTGTATGTCCTAGCATATCCATGTATACAGCAGACTCGTGGTAATTCGACCACAGTATAATCCGGCGCCCCCTGTAATCCGACAACCTAATACAAGTATTGTACATATATGTATACGATAAGGCTACGTCAATGTAAAAAATGCAAAAGTGTGATTCTGAACCGCCTAAATCATAATGAATTATTTTGTAAGTTGGCAAATGACTACGACGCTTGAAGATACATAATTTATGCTAAAAATTGAATCGCAAGAAGATTCAAAAGATCGTCCCCACCATTGACTCGGCCAAGCAAGAGGCAAATTTTCCAACTCCCCCTGGATATCTATTGAATATATAAAAATATAAAACTAATATTATTATAAATGCAATATATTAAATACTATTATAAAGTATGTTTTAAAATAAAATACAAACATAGTCCCAAAAGTACGTATAGATGGGGGTTACTGTTTTAAAAAAAAATACTATGATAGAAAGCATCTAATAGACGCTACGTTGCTTGCGTGATCGTATTGATCATAGAAAATGCCGCAAAAAGCCCTAAAAGAGGATGGAGTGGCCACAAAGTTTGTATGCTCAATCGGTCCACTTTTCGGACCGCTGATATGACGAATTAGCGCCTCGCGATCGGATATCATACCTGAACATGTCTAAAGAACGATTACAAATTCTCATCAAGGAGCGAAGTTGTCCGAAGAAGTTTGATGCTTTTCATATATTTTTCAAATTACAAGTACGCATTTTCAATTCTGGACTACAGGGGGTTGTCAGTGCTCTATAGTCCGACAAATTGGACAATCCAACACTGTCTTACAAAATTTTTTTCGAATTATCCCTGGTCTACTATACCACACGCTGTCCTGCGGGATTATGTACTTTTACATGCTATTTCTGGGTCCATATTGGCCATGAAAGCAATTGTTTTATAAAGAGATAATCAAATAGAAGACTTTGTTCTAGCAAGGGATAGTTAAAACGCTTCAAAAATCGACATGAAATACTTTTGATAACGGTAACAGAATTTTACATATTTTTTCGGATTACATGTACTCCTTTCCAAAAAGTTTTTAGTTGGATTATCGCGAATATATTGTAATAATTTCTCGAAACCTGAATAATTGTACATTCCGGCATCAAAAATAAAATCTACAAAGCTACTTTTTTGTATACAAGTAGTTAATGTCAATTATTGTCAAATAAACGTTATATACTTTCGATACAAGTTGGCTAGTGATTCGGTAGACGTGGCTAAAGTTGTAGTGCGGAAACATGATTGAAGTATTGCAACTTTTAAACAAAATGCAATACCACCGTTTTGCTTGCACAACAAGGGATAATTATTTTATAGAAATAAAAATTATTATATACTATTTTTAATCGAATTAAAATTTCCCCCACTTTCTGAATTGAAAAGTGATAAAAAAAATATTTTTTTTTGGTCCATTTCATTGAAATGGACTTCATATTTGTAAAATACAGGCTTCCTTGCCATGGCTTAACCGTTCTGTTTGTTCGTTCAGATCAACATTTCTCAAAATATATTATTTGTATGTTAAAAATAATAAATAACGAAAGGCACAAAGGAAGGCATTTCAAAATATTCCTACCTCGGATCGTACCCCAAACAATATTTTGTAAGAGCAAACTTCTGACACAAATAAGTCCATTGAGCGCAGCGGCGAAGCTCTGGAATATTAAATACGGCGATGTCTTCCTTTTACCATTAAAATGTATGCAAATGCGGGGATGCATAAAATAAAACACTTTTTAAAATACGAGCTCATACGGCGATACTCTTTAGTTACATCCTTTTTATCCAGCATTATATATTTTACATACAAAAGCGAGGATGCAGCGTCCTTTTGTTACTAAAATCGATGCGCATACATTCATCAAAAACACTATAATAATACATAATTGTCTCGTGCTTTATAAATTCTTGCACTCACAGAAATCCAGCCAAGGGTCATTAATGATGCTACTTTAACGCGCATTCATAGCAATAAATCTAGTAGTTTTGATTGTTAATCATGCTCGGAAAGGACGAAAGCGTCCAAACATTGATGCGTCCATTCATATAACGCTTGCTCATAATTTTTCACACGTTTAATATTGTAGATTGAGTCTCTCAACATTTTTTTGTACCGAATTAAATCTAAACTTATTTCTGAACACCTTCGTGTTCCACAAGTACATTAGATTGTAATCAATTTCGATATCCGCTAGCCAATCAACATGCTTAATGAAACATGTTATCAGACGCTTTGTGCGGGATGAAAGACCTTTTTTGCCATCAGCGCCGCTATTCAAATCGTCCATTTCGAGACACGAAAGAATTCCACGAATTCAAATTAAACAAAAAGTTTGAGAAGCGACCCTTAATGGTACAAGCACTATACTTTAAATGTAATTTTGTTCCCTTTCCCCACCTGTGCATAGACAACGTGGCAACGCTCGCAGGAACCGCGCGTGACGGATCATACACATTCGATCCAGAGATTCTCAATCTGTGCCACCATGTTATCCATATATTTATAGAAGCTGATATTTGGCTTATAAATATAAAAATTCATGTAAATTTCAATATGTCAAAATGAAACTCGGACAGTCAGTCATTTATATTTATTCATTTAGTCAGTCTTCTTCGGACAACACTGACATTCGGGTACGGCGTCCAATCGCGAGGCGCTCATTCTTAATATCAGCGGTCCGAAAATCGGACCGGATGGACACACAGACAATATGGCCACTCCCCGTCTTCTTTTAAGGATTTTTGCAGCATTTTCAGGGATGAATACGCTAAGCTAACTTACATAGGTAGATGAGGTCGCGAACAAGTCTAGGGGAAATTTACCCATAAAAATTATATATCTATGAATCTTACTAATTCATGCTGCTATCTTAAGTACTTTTTAGTTTTATATTACAGAATCTAGCTAGGTTTTCCTTCTTCTTCTTGAGAATCTTGAAATTTCAGGTTTAAACGGCAGACGATTTCTATCATAGTATTTAAAAAAAAAATTGGTTAGTATTGCGTGCGGACAAATGGGTGCCGTACGAATTGTTACAAGACCAAAAACTTAATCATTTAGAGGTGTATTCTTCGTTGATAATTCGTAATGATAAAATCTCATTCTTAAATAGCATCATTATTTAAGATGAAAAATTGATTTTATACAGCAACAGGAACGGATCTGGGTATCCACCAAAGCTTTCAATGCATCAAAAAGGCTCATTGTTACTGTGTGGTAGACAAATAAGAGCATCATACGAGGTCTGATTAACAAATATGTTGGATGATGCTACGTCCATTTCATGTCTTATGTCTGATAGTTTGATCCGTTGAGACAGACTGTGTCAAGTTTGTACACGTTGTGAGTAGTTAGTTAGTCGCCATAGCTGCTAGAGTGAGGTCGTGTTTATCGCGTCTGTCGCAGAATGAAAATCTTGTGTCAGTTTGCACGGAATTAAAGGATCATTTTCAAACAAATCATTTGATTCATGATCCAAAAAAAAAGCTGGAAAAAATCTTCCTGTGTGTCCACATCCACATTACTCACCAGATTTAGCACCATGCGATTTCTAATGAAGCTAATGAAGATTATTTTAATTGAATAAATCATGTTTTGTAAAAGTTGTGGCGTTGTAGTTCTCACCTACAAAAACCGAATGTTCATGTGGTACGCCCTAATAAAAAGATAAACTTAAATGTTGTTTCGTGGCAAATTATTTGATTTCATAAATATGAATTGTGGAAGAAATCATCGATATAAATTTGCAATTCAATTACGATCTGCAGTGTTTTAATAACGTAGCAAAATCTTCCAAAAAAACGGAATTAATCAAAATTAAACACTTTTTTAGATATTTTTTTCAATCGCAAATAAATTGGCACTTAATTAGGCACAATTGATGTTCATTGAAAATAATCATTAATAAATAGTTTTATCGTCTTCAGTTGCTAGAAGATTAACTTAATCTAATTGATTTTAAGCAGATGAGCAAAAAAGTGGAATATTGATCCTTGAATTGAATCAATTGAATTAAGAAGCTGATAAATTGTGTTATAAATCTTCTTTGTCGTATACAATGAACACTGATTAGAAATGTGTCAAGAAAATCTTTAAATGCTGACCCTAACATTAAAAAAGACATATAATTGATAACAAAAGGAACAACATTCAAACCATGTAAATGACTTGAATAGATTGATGTCAAAATGAAACTCGGACGGCCAATAGCATAAAAATGCATAATAGGGATGTAATTTAATATGGAATAAATTCTACTAATCTCTCCTGGCATGTCAATAAATATCGTCTTTCGATTACATTCCTTCGTCTCTGAATCATCTATGCATGATGCCTTTATGTCTCAATTTTTTAGATTTAACCGAACAAAAATTGCAAACACATCTCGAATAATTGATGGATTTGCAACAATTTTGACCCTGATTGACCAAAATGAACGTCGATTTGGCCGCATTTATTATTCTTGAATACCCTTGAGAGCACTATGGAACACGGAGCCTTGAATATTCAACAATGAAAATGCATTTAAATCATTTTCAAAATATTCAACAAAGAAGCATGTGGTCGTGGCCAATTTATAAGCTCGGCTTTTAAATGAATTTCACGTGTGCGAGCCACAGATTAGGAGCACAATCGAGTCTCAGATCTATGTGGCGGAACGATCTAAGGGTAAAAACTTTCCTTCACTTCGGCTCGTTGTCCCATGATAAATCGAATCTAGCCTGAATATAAATTATTTATTAAAAATATTTAAATTTGTCTAATTATACATTAACGAGCGTAAATGGATTAATTGTGGTGCCCTTTATTAAAAAATCATAATTTATACGCATCGTTATTAACAATATTTGGACCGTTATGAACAATGAGATTTAAGGCCTTTAGATTGTATGCACATAAATATTATGCGATGGGAATGTATCGATTATTTATATTTCAAAGAGCATAAATACACATCAGCATCAAAAGATTTATTAAATATTTGTCCAGGAAATATTCATCAATACATGTGACATCTATTCCATGGAAGCATGCATAAATAAGAATACAAAAAGCGATATATAATGCAATCATTTCGAGCAGAATCTGCTAAAAATATCTTTAAACGATTCAGATTTACATATTACAAAGTTCTATAAATATTAGATTTTCAGCGATAGCCTTTAATATAAAAAAATCCTATTCTGTTAACCCAAAATCCGATTGTTTTACTCATGCAAATTTGGAATACACAGAGTGCAAAGATTGGCCCTCCCGATTAATGCGCCCCGGGTAAACATTCAGCAATCATCTGCTTGTTTCCGGTACTAAATTCGCATGCTATTAGTGCCAAATACCAAACAACTCGTAGACTAAACATTTCGTTGGACATGCATCACGTCTGGCCCGATTAGTCTCAAATGCATCATAGATCCACAGCACAAAACGAAGATCGAAGCCCAATTAGGACCTAATGAAGACAACCGAGTAAATGAACACCGTCGACGATAAGTATTTAAATGTTATTCGAACCTTTTACATCTATCCAGTGCATTAATAGTCCTTTCATTCTGATCGGGCATGAATAATTCATGCGATGGATCAGATATCATTTGCTGGATTGCATCATTCAGGAATCATTTTGATATGCAAACAGTGGGATTATGATTCGCTCAACTAATGTTTTCTTGGAAGGCCTTGCGTGACCTTAAGCTGCACAATTTGAAGAATTTCAACTGGAAGAAAACAACAAGTGTAGAGCATGCCGAGTTTTAAGCGCATTGTATGCCATTTATGGGAAAGCAGCGATGACGCATGCGCAGAACAAATCTTATTTTAACATATCGAGTGCAAGTGTTTGTTTGATTATTTAATAGCAATTATGGTATTAAAAATTCAAATAAAAGATTATTTAAAATAGATTTTGAGTACACGCGAGAGTCATCTATAAAGTTAAGTTTTATTTTCATATTGGGTAGTGTCAGATTTGTACTGACTAAACCCCTCTCTTGTCCTTCTCTGTCCCCCTGGTATTGTTTTCCACATTGCGTCAAGAGAACAGGTAATCTGGCCTTATGTAGTTGGCCCTATTCTATTGTTGGAGAGGCGCTCTGCGTCTCTTTCTTTCACTGCCCTCTTTGGTGCTCAGAATTTCTTCCACGTAATCCCGCCAAAGATCCCAGTTCTTCTTGCTTGACATCATGCTGTGGACCATATTGTCGACGTTGAGCTCAGCTACCCTGAGTGCTTGTTTCAGAAGATTTCTCTGGAGTGACCAAGCCTCACAGCCACTGATTCATTGCCAATTCACTTCAGGTACGCACCGAACCATCCATGCCCAGTAAGCACCCGAGTCAAGCAGTAGGTCGTTTCACTGTGTTCCCGGGTCTTCCACCGATTTATGACCGGGATAAGTCGGTGAGTCCGTCTTCCCTTGCTGGACTGATCCCATCTCCGTTGCCAAGTTTCCCTCAGTTTTTGGTCATGTTCGTTGCAATTTTTAGGATCTTCGTAGACCAAGGCCCTCTTCTTTGCCTGGAGGTCATGCGGGGGTATTCCAGCGATCACGAGCACCACTTCTTCTGATACTGTTCTGTATGCTGCGGTGACTTGGAGCACTTCCTGCCGCTGGACCCCGACCAGCTTCCTTCTGTAGCTTTCGTGTCTGAGCGACTCATGCCATATCGGGGCTCCGTACAAAAGGATCGAGTGTATTACCTCGTCTATGGAACGTCTTCTGCACGGCTTTGGCCCTCCAACGTCATCCTGACGTCATCCGCGAAAGCAATAGGTTCTGGTCCGTGTGGCATCTTTGTTGTCTAGAGACTATTGTAGAGGACATTCCACAGAGTGGACTTGAGAACAGATTCCTGCGGAACTAAAGCAATAATGTGATGAGTCGACAATATGTTACAAAATGTTCAGAAAAGGCCGTACTGATACTCACGACGAGGCAAGGGACGGGAGACCATCAGTCATTTGTGCAAAAATTTGAAGAACAAATGCTAAATGATCGCTATGTGAGGCTTGACGAAATTTATGAAGCGTTTCCTGACATTTCTCGAAGTCTTCTCGATGATATTGTGTTAGAAATGCTTGGTTACAAGAAGTTGTGTGCGAGATGGCTGCCCAGAATGACAATCCAAAAAGGACCGGCAGCATGATAAATACAAGCATTCTTCGATGGATGACTTTCATCGACTAAATGGATTGAAAAATTTCAAATATTTTTGACTGTATGTCTTCTATTCCACCATCTGTGATGTGAAGAGTCGACAGCATGCCACGAAGTGGGTTAGATTGTTCAGAGAAAGCCGTATTGATACAAGGAGCGTGAGACCATCAGTGATTTCTGACGAACTTGTACAAAAAATCAAAGAACAGATACGAAATGACCGCCATGTGATGCCTGACGACCTTCATAAAGAATTTCCTGACATTTCTCGAAGTCTCCTTTGTGATATTGTGTCGTAAAAACTTGGTTGCGATCTATTTTGACAATTATATAACATTCTAATCGTTTTCAATGTATATTTGCATTGCTGAATGATTTTAGCTTTTTGAGCAGTTCTTGGAATATTTTGTGATTGTGTCGACTTCTCAAAGCAAAATCAACGAATTTGCAATTCGCTATGATACAATTTTTTTCATATGGTTACTAAAAGACAATAAAATCATCAATGGTCCTAGAATCCGTATCAAATATGTATTTAAAATGAGTATCCTTATCTCTTATTAATATGTAATGCGCTATTAGCGTGCGAGGTTTATTCAGTGTGCGTTTCAACGGACAAACAAACATACATACACATATGACAAATTTATGTTTTCATTCGTATTGTAATGATTAACAGTTATGTGATTGTTCAATAAGAAAGGCATTTAAATTCAATTTTGTGCTTTAAATGTGGTATTCGTCGAGAATTCCGACGTTGAATTTTAATGAGCAAAACTTTGGGTTGTCTCGGCATTAATTCAATTTTTAATGCCCTATTATAAGCCTCCTCGCCCTCTACAAAGAGTCATGAACCCATAATATCACGACATTGCTAATATATACGATATTTAGGATGTATAGCAAGGATTTAAATATTACAAATATAAAATATTCTTTTTTTGATGCAGAATGACCTGAATCGAAAACCGGTAAAATCGCCATTTTTGTCGGAATTAAAATATCGGTTTTTTGACGTCTATATGATGATCCTAAAATTCTAGATGTTTGTAAAAATGATCCATAAATAAATAGTAAATGCACCCAATCCCCGGAGAGAAAACTGTAACCGATATAATTTTTTGGAACTGAATCGGAACAAAAACCCAAATGAAAAAAATAACGGTTCGAAGCCTTGCCTACAACAGCAAATGCTATTATATTGTATGATTCGAGGCACTAATTGTAAATTATCCCACTTTTTTGCTTGCTTACTTTATACAGATTGTAAACCAGCCATCTTGACTCGAGAATCAATTTTTTTGTGTTTGATCCGTTAGAACTAGTCGATATTTTTTGTTACTATAATATGTTTGTCGAATATAATATTGGTGATATCCGTATACGACATATTAATTAAATACATTGGAATAAAAATAAAGCTTAGCGTGTTTTTTTTGTGTGTAATGTTGAAGTGATGAAATGCACAAAAATGTGCGCCCGGTTTTGATATCGTTAATGTCTTGGAATCTTAATGAAATGCATTAGACTAAGCAGACATATTGTCTAGATTTAATATTAAAATTTCTCGTGAATGAAAGGAGTACTTCATCATTTGAATGCGGATGGCCTCGTGATGCATCCATTAAATTCTGGTTTTGTTATCAGATTCGATGTTGATTTTCTCGAAATATGGAGCATGTGGTCTTTATGAACAGATATGTTCATTCTTTGAGATTTCGTGGATATGATGTATCCGTCAAGTACCAAAAACTGAGACCGCATACCTCCTCACCCCCAACTTCTATAGCGCTCGTGGACCCAACATCTAAGATGCTCTTAAACAATTTCGAAATAATCGTCGTGACTTCTTTCCAAGTTTTCGGCACATGGCCAAGTCCATGACTCATGAGGAGAATACTCCGTGCATTAATTCGCACTAAGCGAATTCCTAACTACCGGCCAATTGTTCGAGGATTATCGCGATTCTGAGTTACGTCAGAGGTCGTATTAGGACGCTATTGTCTTCCTCTGATGATGGAATATTTCCAGTTTGATTCCAACTACCTTCAGGTATTAAACACTTAGATTTACACAAATTCTCCTGTTGTGTACGTGAGACCAACCCGACATTCACGCCATCTCGACTCAGGGGTAATAAACCGAGGTAAGATAATCGGAGGCGTCCGCGTCTCACGAGGTACTTTGATCCGCCAACCAGGGTATGCATTCCGACCAATTAAATTAATTTAATTTATAAATCATCGAAAAAAACTAATTTCAACAAGATCATTACAGTCCAACAATGGCGGCAATACGAGTACCCAAATCAAGTAGAAGACTATCTATTTAAACGACACACAAGCATGAAATGCATCATCATACCGAACCAAAATTGCTTTCAATATTTTTAATAATTTCATTACGTATTAAATCATATTATTGTGCAAAAACGTCAAACAATGGCACTATGAGGAAAAGCGTCTGCGCTCGTGATCTTTATTTGAGTGGTTTCATTTGTGACTCATCAAATATGTCGAAGTGACGTTATTTCCTGGCTTAAATATGTCTAGATCCGTGTAAAAAATCAATGACTTAATTATAAATCATCTATATAATATCCTATACGATCGTCTTCAACAGCAATATATTTAAGATCTATAATCAAAACATTATGGATATTATCCATAAATAAAAAAAACAAGAAACCCGATTTATATTGATAACTTTTGACATGCGACCTAAGCTATATTTATTAAAGCAGACCCGCGGTAATCCGACAAACGTTTTGCAAGGCAGTATCGGATTGTCAAATTTATCGGACTATAGAGTATTATCCACGAACCCTTTTAATCCGGATTTTTTATACATATATAATACAAGGTTAAACAACTTTGCTTTTATGGCTAATATGGATCCAGAAATAGATATATGCGTGTTTTTTCCTGAAGAAACCCATATATATAAAACTTCCTCTATCTCTGGATGTTAAGCTTTCTTGAAAAAAATTCTTTTGGCTGGTCCACAATCAATATTCTTGCAATTAATTTTTTATCATGTGGATCCTACACTGTACTCACTTATCAACTTACAAAAAGATTAATTTAGGCGGTCCAGAATCACACTTTTACATATATTTTTTATATTGACGAAACTTTACTTGTATGGGGATGTCGGACTACAGGAGGCGCCGGATTATCGCAACGTTAAAAGCTTGGTAGACTGTAACTTCCCTGATTTATATTGTATAAACACTGAATGAAAAATAAGAATTAGCTTTGTAGAAATGGGTGCAAAATTTCGGCCGCTGTCTTTCCGATTTAATTAATTAATCATATTATAATAAATTCAATTGTAGAGTACTCCCTTGTAAAACAACTTTGTTTTTATGGCCAATACGGGCTAAGAAATAGGTGTTTGCCTGTTTCTTTTCTGAAGAATCCATATATACAAAGCTTGCCTCTTTCCTGGACCACAATCAATAGTGGAGACGTATTCTTGAACGTTCTTCGATTTAAGTGATCCAGAATTATTCTTTTGCATTTTTACATTTACATAGCAAATTAGTTTGTAGCGTGTCTGTCTTTGTTGCATATATCATTGAGACGCTGCGCGCATGCGCCTCTACTGTGTATGTATCTATACATTGCATAAAGCAAACACTAGATCAGTTGCAAGCCTGATTTATTATATATTACACAAACACAGCTTCATGATTTAGTTAAAAAATAAAAATATTTGTATTCCATTTGTGTTTATTGCACATGCTTTAATACAACTCTAATGCTGAGCTGTCATAGATTCCGGATTTAATTAAATTTGAATAATTTTGATACGAATAGAGTCGATGGCGAGCACGCGAATTACGGTGTAGATGTATCATTAAATTCGTACATGAACAATGCATAACAACCTTGTATCAATCGATATGACTGTTATGAGGCCCTCGTGTATCTCAAGGCCCCGAGCGCGATTTTTTATCGAATTCGTCTCTTAAAGTATGGAAGTCATATGAATGATTTGGCGATTGTAATTTGGAATAAATGTATGTATATCGCCGTGAATTTTAATTGTTTGGTGTGTAAAATGGTTTTTTTTTTAAGTGTGGATCTAGTCTGCTTCCGTTGTCGTTGGTTACTTTTGAGTAAAATCGCATTGGTTCCATCAAGGTCCGCCATTGTGGATCGGTTGAGGGTCAAAGGCTCTGCTGCGTCGAAGGACGTGTTTTTTTTGTGGTTGGGTTTGTGGCAGCCCTGATCAAGGGGCCGTGTCCTGGCCGCGGTATCTCAAGGCAAGCTTCGTTGCCCGCCAGTCTTGGGCCGCCCGGCCTCGCACAAGCCGGTCCGCAACTGCACCGAAACACGCACTCTGCTCCGGTATTCATTCTACCTGACTCGAACAAATCTTCAAACTCTTGACACAAAAGATGGAGCCGAGGCACTTTTTTAAAACACAAAACACCCCACAGCTTTCATATTTCGATCCTGTAAAATAAAAGCGACGGGGTCGCTCAAAGGGAGCCGCCTGGACTCGTTCGAATTTAGCATTCATGGAATCGCTTTCGTTTCGATACATATGCAGTCGGAGGCCTATTTAGTTTGCAAAGTTGGCTTTGTCCTTATTTGCTCTCGATATTATTTATTTATTCGAGCAGGCGTGCTGTTTACACGAGCTATCACATTACAAGTCGCGGTATACATTTCATGAAAAAAAATCGCCCCGCAAACAACCTTCGAGTCAGGTAGAGCTGAAAACATGCAGTAAATTCAAATTTGCGTTCACAATTTTTTCATATGAAATTTTGTTTGGGAAGTGCATCAAAAGTGTTCGACGGAAAGCCGGTGAGTCTATTTCTTCATTTCTTATTTTATTGTATTTATCCCATGATCGCCGGGACAAAGAGGCAGAAAACCCGTCTGCCTCTCAAGGGGCTATTTTTTGATTTATTTTTTGTGTCGTCTGGTCGTTATTCGTTAAACGCGTGGAGATTTTTTGACAAGTCATTCTTTCAAATGCGTACTCAAGGAGTGGGTGTTCCTGTACGAGGATGATGTGGGTGTTGAAAGATATTTTCTAAAAATACCTCCTAAATACATAACATGCCTCTCGGATTATCTCCATAATATAACCCCCTTAAAAAGCATAAATTCCAGAACATTTTCACAACCCAAGCATAAAAAGATTGAATTTAAATTGACATCAAATTTCTTTGTTGCCGAATTTAAAATCATTATTCTTCCCCTCTTAAATATTTGCTCAGCCAAGTATGCAAAAATTCAAGTTGTGCTTATTCTTGCATTTCGTCTGGACATATACTCTCAATTTTAAAATATTTTGTACACTTTAAAAATTGAATTAAATACAATATTTCCACAATGAATTGAATTAATATCGACATTTTTTAATAATGTAATAAAAATCATTTATAAAATAATTTTGGGGCGTCTATATCAACCAAATTAACGAAAGCGCATGACAAAAGCTGCGACGACCAATGGCGTTGTTTCTGAGCGTGCACGCCTCACGAAGAAAACCGACGAAACCCGATCGCTCACGAAGATCAAATATCACAGCTTTATTCCGCTTTCGATCGAATATTTACGAATTTATGTATGAAAAACTTATTAAATCCATTTTTTTTAAATACATCAAAATACCCAAGCGTTTTATTTGCACGAAAATATAAATTTATTCGATAAATTAATACATACACGGCTTTATTCTTGTATTCGATGCATTTTTTTGGTTTGGACAAAAGCTCAATTGCTAAAATCTTGTCACGCAGCTTCATTTTTTAAAATATAAATTCTATCGAGTCACGTCCGCGTATCGGCGATACGTTCGAGAATTTATGCGGGAAAACATTGTTTGAGCCAATTTAAATCCGCGAGCATGATTCCCGAATGTCTGCCTTGCGAGAAACACGTGGTCTGATAAAAAAAAAATCCAAGAAAAAGCGCTCAGACAATGGACAGGTGGATTCCCCGAATTTTTTTTGCGCAATGCGTTTTCAACGGGGATGTTTTGGTAAGCAGATGAAATATGATGGATACCCATGAAAGTGATAATAATTATGTTGCGGTCAGTCGGAGGGCCACGCAGGTTGATGTTTGGGAATTTTTACCTGAGGACCCTTTAACCCTTAACAGGTAGTAGGAAAGGCGGTCTTCCGTCATTCCGTTTCACATATGAAATGACGTAATAAATTTTTATTTTATGTGTCTTTGACCGTCAATGAATCGTCTGGTCCCGACAAAAACGATAAAAAATAATGGAGGAGGAGAGGCCTCCCTCGCAGCGGTGGTAAATGATTCAAGTCGGGACTTTTTTTGTCCTTGCGATGAAAAACTTAAAATAAGAATGTAAATTGCGGAGCAAAACGTGACCGAGTAGCTTTTAACGATTTCACAAATTGCTAGCCAGAGGTGCTTTCCATAGCGCTTCAAGTCGAGGGTTATTCTGCATTAATTCTCTGATTTTGATTTTTAAACGGCTCTAAAATGGCACTGAAAGGAAAATAAACGGGCGCGAAATTGTTTCAAAAAAACGGACATTTGATATGAAAATCAATATGTTCTGATTGCCTCATTTTTTTATTCTTATACGGAAATACTCAGGTAAGCAGCAGGTGAATGTAGCATGGCAGCAAGGTTTCTACTACTTTTGTTTTCTCTTTATTGAAACCAAAAGTGTTAAAAAGTCTGCTTCGAGACCCATTCCAAGAGCGTTTATTCAAGCATCAGCATTACAAATGAAATGACATTATTCCAATATCAAAGCCGCAGTTTGATCGTCATTCAATCTTATAAATCCTTAAATTTTGTATGTTTCATATTTTATTCAGTTGATGAAAAATACATTATTAAGCATGTTTTAAATGCAATTTTATACGATTGCTAAAAAATTGCTTTGTTGGTGTATTTACTCGCAAATATGATCTTATACGTTTAAAAATCTGCATTTTCATCGGGTTATTAAGCTTTTTATGCAATTAAACGATGCATTCAAGATGTATAAGCATAATTTTTTGCGAGAGCGACCATTAAAATTGCAGAAAAGACTTGCAGACTGCTCTTATGTACGTAATGTCATTGCGAAGGTGAGCTTTTTCCCATAAAAGTTGCCGCAAACCAGTATGAATCTCATGCGGGGCTTTATCTTGCAAAAAAGCATTTTTCAGCACTCGCCAAACTGTTTCGCAACAAACACCCCGACGAACAAAAGGCACGCCATCAGGCCTATCGCAATTTTAAATGTCGAAAAATTCGAACGGTCGTGAAGCACGAAGAATATCCGCGGATTTCTGCACAAAGGTCGTTAACTCAAAGACGCAAGGTTACCAATTCTCACGGTTAAATATAATAAGTTTTTATTTGGATAATGACTCCATGAGGCCGGTACTCCATATGCTACTTAATGGCCGTATCATATTCTTCTGGGAATCGCTGTTATAACAAATCTTTGCCTTTGAGAATTCGAGATGAAAAGCGTATCGGGGCGCAATTCGAATCGGCTCTCCGAACTTAATTGGCCTCCATTAAGGACACTCACAAATATTATTTCGCGCATGAATGTGCTCCTCGGGTTTGGAAAGCGCTGGTGCGACGGCCCTGGGACAAAGAGGGTGCATGCATCGCGTGTCTGGCCGAACGGGTTAGTAAACTGCATTTGTGCATTCAAATGCAATCGCCGTGCGAAACGTTCCCGAGAAAATACATTCGAACGAATGCGATTTGAATTCATTGCCATTTCCTACGAACCCGAACAAAAAGAGAGATCAAACAAACGCGTTGCGTACAATCCAGAAACTGGATGGCTCGGATGCGACTTTTCCTTTTTTTCCACCCCTCGGCGCAGACACAATAAATTCCTGTTCTTTCGTGCCCGCGGGAGAGCGCTGCCCTCGGCCGAATCGGCGCGGCAAAACTGCATCGACCGGCGGCCATATTGCGGCCGATGACGGAACCAATGGCTAATCAAAGGATATGTGATCGAATGAAATGAGTCAGCGTCTGGCAGGCTTTTATCGATGGGCTTAACAGACTGTTATGGGATCTCGGAAGATAAACACGTATCGCTTTGTGAGTGCTACTCGATGATTTATCGCCGATGACAACGCCGCAATATGGCCGCCATCGACACCATGCATTGAAGGCAAGCCCTCAACCACATTTCATTTTAACGACCAGTGCATCGATTCGAATTAAAATTATTCCCCAATGCATTTCGGAAGCATACTTCATTGATTGTAATGCAAGCTTGAACGAAATGAACATCGAATCAAAATTATGCAGATCGGGCGCCATCTTGTATTGCATCGATGCGCATGCGCATTAACATTACAATTTAGTATCATCGAATCCGTTGCAATTTAGGTAAGACACACTTCATATTATAATATTTTGTTTGCATAGGATCACGTTCTAATATTGAACCCTTGTTGTCGATCAACCACCCCAATAAACCATCATTAATTTTACTTCATCTTAAATATATATATTTGTTCGTATGTAATGCGCTGCCACAACGTTCATCAGATTGCGATAAAATTTCGTCCACTTATTGCTAAGGATTGCGCGAGTAACATAGGCATAGTCTAATATACAAAAATAAAAATTTGTTTGTTCGTATTTTATGCGCTACCATACTTTTCATTCGATTGTGATAAAACTTCGCCAATTTATTTTTTATACTTTTTCAAATAATATAGGTATATTACAAATAACTTACAGTAGATCTTATATATAAAAATCAAAAGCAAAATAAATATCATTCGTTCTAGCATTTTTTTTAATTAAGGATTCTCATTAATATTTTTAATTCACATCTTAATATTTTCGACGTTTCATTTATTTATTTTAATTTTGACTGATGTATTAAATGAATGTGTGTCTGTCTGTTCGCTATACAATCCTGCATCCTTCGATCCTAAATAATTGTTTTATAATGCAATTTATATAGTATTTACGTCTAAAAATATTATAAAATTTGCGTTTAAAATTGAATACCATGGACTTCAAGCCTTTGAATATTACAATGGATCAATGTGTCATTTGACGACTATTGTTATCGGATGACAGCTATTATTAATTTGCAGAGACTGCAATGCAAAATATGTCAACGAGAAGTTGAATTGCGATACTAATAGTTTATAATGGCAAATTGTTCGAGGCAGGGTCGAGATCATCAGAATGATATTGATGATCCTTGATGGATGGATATTTTTCACACACGGATAACCGATGTCTTCTTATTCATCATGCGCAGTCGTCGAAATTCTTTGATGAACGTCGACCAAAAATCATCAAATCCCTGCGATAAAATGCTCCATTTAAGACTCGAAACATGCTCTTTAAATGTTACATGAAAATATGCAGCGGTCTGAGTGTTCCAGTAGACTTTTTTCGCCGTGCTTAAATTTCGCACAAAAAAGCCATCGACGGAAAATATGATCAAATGGCGGCATCATGAGGTCGTTGAACACATGGCCTGAGGATAATCACTGTTATATCAGCGGCTAATACGGTTTCTTGGAGGCGATCGGTCACATTTTAGCTGTAAGCAATGTAACACGTGCTTGCAATAAAAATCTCTTCTATTTATGCACCGTATACCGATGAATCGTCGAGCGCCCGACGTGTGCTTGCGACGATTCGCGAATGCATCTTGCGTGGTAAATCTGCAAACATCGACAGTCGGTGGTGAACTGTGATGCAAACAGTATTTTGAGACAGCCTTATGACTTGAAAAATCATTTAAATCCGCCGTATTTAAAGTTTTTATGCGAATATGAAGTGTCCGAGTTTCATTTTGACATGAGTTCATTTCCGTCCATAACTCTGATATTCGTTAAAATTGTGTTTATTTTTTAATGCTACATTGATCGTTGCATCTATTGGAATATATTTGATGGCATATTCATTAAAATTTCGCTTAATTGGATGGAAAAATCACCAGCGATTCAATATTGTGCTCTTCCAAGGGAAACTATCGGATGAGTTTATCGCACGTTTGATCTCATGCTCGACGTCTTCTCGTCGGGATCAACATTTCCCAACATCCATATTGCAATCCCTTTTCGACATAACACCCAGTCGTGCCATAAGTCGTGCCACGGATTTTGACACATAGAAGATCATGGTGTATTGGCATTGTTCAAGGCCAAGTTCGGTCAGAAGCTAACGCCCCGCCAAATTTCAACAGTCTCATCTCGCCAATTCCAGCCAAGTCATGGATAGGCCTTTGTTGCTACGTACATCTCATTGTGCTCCATCTCCGAAGTAAAAAAAAAACGCAATTAACCAAAGACCAACTCTCCAGCGCGATTCGATGCGCGCGCATCGAACTTAAATCATCGCAGGGGTTAAATCCAAATATTTGCATAATAAATCCGATCACATTCAATTACGATTTGAAATACGCATTTTTTGCAAGCATACACAATCATATAATTGCTGCATACCGTGCGAAAATCGAGACAATATAACGATACGTCTAATTTATTACGTCCACTTTGCATATTCATACATATTCATGAAGACAAATGTGATGTAACAGATTTCGCGAAGAAGTTGGCCGTTTTTTGCATCCGAATCCGAAGATTGGCCGTGATACCGATTCGTATCTATTTTTTGTTATTGCATATTCAAATATTTCAATCCGGTCATTGACGACGACGCCGTTGTTCAATGGCATTATATTTTATGGACACCCTAAAAGAGTTCACCATAAACGTTCTTTATGGTGTTTCTGGCTAGTCTGGAAATCTGTGGCTTTGTGTGTTCGTCGGTGCCGAAGAACAGTGTAGTGCCGTTGAACTGTGGACGGCATATCATTTCATATTAATCCCACCGTCCTTGAAAATTTTAGCAGAATTTCTGATAAAGCACGCTTAATTGAAAAAACAGTATACAAGTATATCTTGTGCATCGTAGGCAAGTAAGCGCCAGTTGCATTCTAGACTTCATTGTGAACAGTCAAGTGTGGTTATAAAAATGTTTGCTATATTATTGCCATAATTATTTAAATTCATCCACTAATTCACGAAATCATTATTATTCATTTAAACAATACATAAATAAATAATTAAATATAAGTATAGTGAAAATTTTAAATATACAATATTTCGATTGAATATGAACATAATTGAAGACGACAGTTCGTGAGGCACACTTCAAACATAGTTCTTCTATTCTATGATGATCGATCAATGTAAGTTTTTTTTGTAAGTCCTTGATTGTTGACATTTTTGTTGATCCCATTATTATCACAAATAAACGATATCCTCATCTTCAATTTAATACGTCTGAGTACCATTTGTGAACGCTCACCCTACGGGCCATCAGAGTGATTGTGTCGAATATAACCATCGCCAAAGCCAAACTAAATATTGGCTTTATAAAATCCCTTCTATAAGATGATTGCATATATCGTATAATACCACAAAGCAATGACGACATTCATATTAAAAAAAAATGTATGTCTGTCTGTTCGCTATACAATCCTGCGCCTTTCGTCTAACTTCGACATAAAATATCATACATTCTGAAGATTAGGGAATCCAATCAACACCATCATGTAACTAAAACTCGCAAAATTCCTGATTTCCCGACAAATTATTTATTTCCTTCGCTGCTGATGAATACTTATATACTATAATACTTTAATGTGATTCATAATTATATTATGGAACAATACAAAAGTTCTGAACCTCGTATCTATTATATTTCATATTGATATTCCCATTATTAGAGTCGAGGTGTAGTAAATACATCACCGGTAGGGAAAAGTTAATATAACAATTTGTAAAGCATATATATACTGTATATATGTATCCATAGATTAGACAGTTACTGGTCGCCAATGAGTAGTTACGCCACTGTTTCCATGCGTCCAGATTTGAGCGGGAATGTTTTGATTTAGTAGCCTTCATCGTGCTGGTGAGGTGTACAATTTCTGTTGGATAAAAAATTCAATTCGGAATTTTTCGGGATTACGTTTATTAAATCCGGGATTCATGAGCATCTAAAACTGCTCGGGATCCCTACTGAAGATGCTTGTATTCCATCTTCTTATTTGGGGGCCCTTTTAGTCCAATTTATGGACGCTCCCAAACCAATTGAACGCAGAAAGATTAAATCATCTATTTTTAAATGTTGATGTGTTAATTTATGCGAAAGAATTTATGAACAGTTAAGCTTGTACCATATCACAGTGTTGATCTCCTCCTCCTCCACGACCTTAACATCGCCTCGGGTGTTAAAAAAAAGAGTTTTTGCATGATTTATGAAGGCGATTTTGACTATTGCGGAACGTTCATTCTGTGCAACGATGAATTGTATGCATGATCTTTCTAGTCTTTCTAGACTGTGTGTTGTGTGCGTTAACCGTTTTAATTCGATGTTAATGCAGTGTAACATAAAACGTGTATCAAAACGATGTATCATGGTGTGATAATGACACATAATGATGACGATAAAAATAACGAGTGAGATTTTTTCTGTTTCTCGAGTCTTCCTGATGGTGGAAATGCTCGTTTTTATAAATGCGCTTAGATGGTCAGATAAATCATATGTAGCTGATGAAAAGATCTATCTGTCTGAATGACCACGTAACTAATACAATTTGTCCAAGGCCAATTATTCGAGGCTTACTTCCTCGGACTGTAATCTCAGATCTTTGGACGAAAATGTTGGTTATTATTAAGGCTCGACGATGATGATGGATTCGTGGTGAATGATCGTTCGGGCTTTATGGCATACGGACGTTCTCTTCTCGTAAATGCACATTTGGATGCAGGACTGTTGATTAAGATATGATTTAGAGTCATTTTCTACGAATAATTTTCGCTGATGGCATTTGCGAAAATGACAATGACCTTTATTTGAATTTATTCCACACAAAATGTCAACCTTTTAAAAAGGAAAAAATATTGAATTACCTGTCATCGTTGCATGTGCAAATGCGATTCTTGTCCTTTTGTTTGACTTTTAAACAATCTCTCTTTAATATTCGTTTGAATTAATCGCTGAACATCGAAAAAAATCAATATATTAGGGGTACCGGATGAAAAATTCAAACCCAACAAAACAAATTGGCTTCTCCCGTGGATTCTCCAATGCCAACAAAACAAATTGGCATTGGAGAGCCGAAGATCTTCTGCTTCAAATGTCAATTCGATGGATTTAAAGAAGCTCGTGATCGATGACGCTTGAGGAAACATTGCACGACATAAATAATCTGTAAATCAATGTCAATGATCCTCATTGAAGCGGATATCGCTTCTTCGTATGGCCAAGCATTTTCAAGCAAGAAGAGCGTATGTGATTTGCAGGATCACTGCTCTACTAAGTTGAATAACTCTTCGGCGAAGAGGTCAGTTGCTTCATATTTATTTTTTGTGCCTCGTGTAATTTTTTATGGACCCTAACGATTCCGCCCGCCGTGGACTCATCAGACATCCGAACATGTTATACCGCTTACATTTTTTTTCTTTTTGGTCGGGTACCAGCGGAATTATGTAACAGAAACCATGGCGAAGATCTGTATCAGGATATTTTGAAACAATACTTCATTATGCTACTTCTGATTCACGGCTAAATGCCGGCCACTGCATTGCTCTTCCGCCCGAACAATCACCCCATGTTACCCCCATCATAATAAAATCAGTGGCCATACAGAATTGACCCATTCCTTGCGAGGCAACTTATTTGTGTAATACGTACTTATATGCTCAAAGATAGGAATAATAAGGATAACAGGAATGCGTCTAATAAGTCCATTTATTCAATATAAAAAAAGCAACATTAAAACATCGAGTGTTTCGTCATTTATCCTGGATCTGATTTTGGAAGCCAGGCAACTTGCTGCTGAAAACGAACGCTCAACCTCCACACTCGTTGGAGGTATCGTCATCAGATATTTAAATGCTAGTTCGAGTTGATGATCGCAATTTTCGTATAATTCCATCAATGTCTCTGATAAAATTCCTTTCTGCTGAGACACGGACTAAGACTCGCAAAATTCCCGATTTCCCGACAAATTATTTATTTCCGTCGCTGCAGATGAATACTTATATACTATAATACTTTAATATGATTCCTAATTATATTATGAAGGAATACAAAAATTCTGAACCTCGTATCTATTATATTTCATATCGATATTCCCATTATTAGAATCGAGGTGTAGTAAATACATCACCGGTGGGGATAGGTTAATATAAAATTTCGAGAAACATTTATGTACTCTATATAAGTATATAAAGATTAGACTATTATTACTTCCCCTAGGCGTCACCTAAGTTCGCCAATTAGTAGCTACGCCAGTTTCCAAGCGTCCATATTTTAGCGGGATTGCCTTGATTTAGTAGCCTTTATCGTAATGGTGAGGTGTACGATTTTTGTTAGATAAAAATTTCAATCCTAAATTTTTCGGGATTACGTTTACCAATCCCGGGATTAATGAGCACCTAAAACTGTCCGGGATCCCGGGATTGGATTCCCTAGCTGTTACCTAAAGACGAAAAGCAATCAAATTATTTTTCTTCGAAAGAAATTTAAAAAATTATCAATTCGATTAAGTATATTTGCTATATTTACATACAGCTGATGCTTCAACGTACATCAGTTTAACACATCTTTTGCCGTATTCACCGCATGCAAAATTTCTGAAATCAAAATACTATGTTTATTTATCTGGTCAGCAGATATTGGGCATTAGAAGACACATCTAATACATCTGGGATACTGCTTACTCCAAGTATAAGTTTTGATTAAACGACCCCGCATAAAATGTGTTAATGTAACCAAATAGATTTATGGCTTATTTTAAATAATAAATACTTAAGATTAGAAAACTATGTGCCATCAAATAAAATATTGATGTGTTTAAATTTAATGTGTTAAACGGACGAACGACACCAAAATATGGACGATTTGTGGCATCCTTAATCATAAAATTGAGAAGCTGAGAATGCAGCTTCGACTATTCAAATATTTGAGCTCAAATTCTTCGTTTTATCAGCCGATATCGACTCGTGTTTAGTCTAGAGATTTGTTTTTGTTGCTTGAATACAATCTCATATAAAATACACGCATAATAACGCCTTAAAAGGATTAATAGCAATTAAAAATTGATAGTTTCAGCCGAAACTGATCCGAAAGCCGCTGTTTTGCCGGATCGAAAACCAGAACTGAACCGATTCAAAAATATGGCTTTTTTTGGGTTCGGCACATAATACTGAAATCTTTACTCTTTGTTCATCATATTAAATCAATACATAAGATAATGTTGTTATTAACATAAATTCATTTTTCACAATGTCATTTTTATGTTTTTGGTTTAGCTTATCTCTTCCTATATATTTGCTATGTAACCAGACTACTCCAAGCTGGGATTCCCAAGCTTCCAGCCAATAATCGTCCAGTTTTGCAAACCCCATCCCAGCCCTAGGCATTTTACGTCGTTTTAAGACTTAACTTCTATCTAAATAATTTCATAGGTACTAATTTATAATAAATATTGGTAAAAAATGTATCTCCATAATATTTGCTATAAAAGCATTTTTCATTCAGTCATTCATAGCTTCAAGTTCAAAATATCTTCAAAAAATTTCCATATCCAATTTATTTTTATTCAAGTGGCAACTGAATATTTCAACCTTCTATGGAGTTACAATATTTTTAATAGATGTAACCACATGGTAAAACCCCTACCGCCTACCATGAAAGATTGAACGTCCACTAGTGGGCGGTAGGGACCAATTAACTACCACTGCTTTATATATCAGTTAATTATGTGTCAAAATTTATATTTTGCTAATGTTATTGGAGGGTCTTGCTGGAGAAGGCCTGCTAGGATCTTCAAATGTAGTCCTTGATGCAGTTATATATTTCCTCTATGTCCCAATTGTTGAATTTATAGACTCTAAGCATTGCGTCTTAAAATATAAAATAAACTCCTCTTACACCAATTTAATCTACAATTCCTTTGCTACTGTACAATAACTGATGAGTTAATGTTGCTAAATCTGACGAGCGATCGAAAAAAAAGTGTTTTTACTAACATTTTTTGTTCATTAAATAAGCACTTTTTAATATTTTTTGATAATTATAGTCTATACGATAAAGACGTTTATTATACATGTGCCTGCTAAATTTCATAGAGAATGCTGAATGAAAAAGTAGTTTCGAGAGAAACGCGTTTAAAGTTACTTTTATGGGACTGTTGCCAACCATTTTACATGGTTTTTCATAGCGAATATATGTTTTAAAAATGTGGTCGTCAGCCAAATTTCCTGTAGGATTCGAATTCAAGATAATTGCTTAACTGGTCAAATTAATAAAACGCAATCGATATTCAAATAAATTATTGGCAGAAAGAGGGTTAGCATATCTCCCCATAACGAGTAGGATCTGCAAAGCTGCTTATATTTGCCCACGTTTTATGGTCAGAGCAAACAAATACCAGAACTAATTAAATATAGCGTAATATTAGCTGCAAATATGCCTCGAATGCCAATCAATGACGAATGTCATTTTCTTACAACACGTCAAAAGCAAAGAGCATTACCCCAAGTACAAAATTTGTTAAATGCCAACCATTGTCGATTTGAATGGCATCCATAAGCCGCAGGTAATCTCCGCTCGTGCTGGAATAAATCTGACACCATGCAATTACATAATTGAGACCGTTGTAAATCATTCACAGATTGCCTCCGCGAGCATAATTTTCATAGTGCAACAACACCTACTTCAATTAAACTCACCACATTTCATCCGATTTTAATCCCGCTGACACTTGAATAGTGCATGAAGTACTGTGCAAGATACAAACTTGACATTGCTTGTTAAGTTTGCTGGTCTTCTATTGCAGCCCACTTCTTCGTGTGCTCCAGCAGTCCTTATCTGCTGCAATCTCAGTTCGGTATATGCATTAACGAAGTTCAGCTATCCTTCCAACTCCTACGAAGTCGACGTTCAAAGTTTTCTTCCGCATGTCGCCATTAATCCCGGCCATATATAAAGCCATTCATGAGATATCTGAGGTAGTTAATGTTTATTATACGAGCGACTGGCTCCTAGCCTTTCGGATTATATGAAAATCCATATTCAAAGCATGCCATCAAGAACAGGATATTATACACAAATATTGTATATGTATGATAGATACGAGGGTGATTCAAATATAACCCGGAATATTGCTGTACAAATTTATTAGCGACGTATAACAAATATTTTTCTACAGTTGCCTTCATTAGAAATATATTTATTCCATCGGATAGGAAGTGTCTTGATCCCGTCACTGAAAAAAAATGCGGTTGATCTGAAAAGCAGTTGCGCACGTATTGTTCTATCGCAGCGTTGTTTTGAAATCGTTGCCGTCCTAATGTCTTTTTAAATGGATCAAACATATGGTAGTCACATGGGACCAAGTCCGAATGTTCCCAATATAATTTATTGAGCTCATCACGAGTTATGGGCGGATTTCACGAGCGTGGTTTTTCGTGGATGGGCCCGTACCCGACAGTAGTGTGAGGTTACGGAGATGCTACTCACTAAAAACCTTCCTTATTCACTACTACCACTCGGCTACTAGCTAAATATTGCGCAAGGGTGGCAGCGATGCTTCCTTTCCGGGTCCTCCTGCATGTTCTTTGTTCTCCTGGATGTCGCCTGTGTGTCTCTTAGGAAGATGCTGCTATTGTTCGTCGTCTTGTACGTTCAGCATCCTCCTTCTGCTGCACAGGGCACGTCGTATATTTGCACCACGCGTACCATGTTACTAGGGAAGAGCGAGCTGACTTCCAGCCTCCCCTAGGATGTCCCTTTCGGTGCTCTTTGCTGGGCAGACAAATGTCGTATGTGCAGTATCATCGTACACCGCTCCGCAGTGGTGGCACTCCGGGCCGGTCTCTTTGCCTATTTGGTGTAGGTATCTACCAAAATAGCCGTACCCGGTGAGGACCTGGGTCAAGTGGTAGCACAGTTGACCGTGCTTTCTGTCTACCCAGGTTCTCAGGTTCAGTATTAGCTCGTGCGTCCATCGACCATTAGCTGAGTTGTCTCATCGGGACTGCCAAGCCGCCATAGTGCTTTGCTTAGCGTTATTCCCGTCTTCACCTTTCTGTATTGCCTGTCTCTTGTAAGCACGCAGGTCGATTGGCGGTATGGCAGACGGTGTCTTTCGACACTGTGCGATATGCAGCAGCCACCCTGATTGTGCTCCTTCTCTGAACTCTGGCCATGTTGTAGAGTCGTCTCCTGTTTGTTTTTAGGCCACCAATGTTGGGCATCAACCTGGCCAGGTTCTCCGCGGTGCTGGCCGCCTTCTCCGTGTGGGTGACGAATCGGAGCTTGGTTTATTAGCTTGCCGATTACTGCAATGAAGTGACCACACGTTTAGGTTCACAATATTACTTTTGTCAGCTACTCCGTCATCGGTTACACTTTCAAAGCATTCCTATAAAATGCTGGCAATAATAGGCTGCATATAATACAAACATCCAAGGAGCATATTCACATAGTTCATCTTGTTTCAATTCGATTGAAACGAATGTACGCACGTAGAAATTTTATGAGGGTCGTTTCTAAGCATTTTATTCCCAGGTCTAAAAAATGGACGCAGCCTAGCAGGTGGTGCAATTAATTAAAGGCCATTAAATCAACTTCCCCTCGTATTTTAAAGATTCCTTCCCCGATAGCCGATCCATTCCAGGTCATAATAGTATAACTGGCTCAAATTTTATGCTCCGAAGTAGACAGGTAATTAATCTTGCTATTGACATCAAATTGTGGCCTGTTCTGGAATATATGTATCACGAAATCCGTCTCGACACGATCATAACTCTTCTAATTGGACATCTGCAGCTATGATATAACCATGGGCAGCAAGTTCATCGACTGCAGGGAAAAAAAGCACACGCTGCTTCATGCATTGAGAGATTTTATTGTAATTGCATGATATCTTGCTCTTCAGATTGCGGTCGATTTTGTGGTTGCGCGTGATTTGAAACATGAAACCGTTGATCGTATATCTAAAAAATATCGACATGGATGACATTATATAGATATAGTGTCAATTTTTTAAAAATAGATCATAAAATATCTATAATATTTATGTAATATATAGTTACACATGAAGATGCGGAATTTCAATTATCGATCGATTTGCGGAAGAACAATTCATATATGGAATAAAAACTCGTTCCGATAATATGAATCTCGACAATGAGCCTCGAGTCCCAAATACAACAGTTCGAGCACCTGCTTGTGGGTTGCGTCCATTTTTCGTCATTTTGTTTCAATGGGGAAGGTTAAAAGGCTGGATAAATAGGTGCCGCACGAATTGTCACAATTCTAAAAACTTAGGCACTTAGAGGTGTATTCTTCATTGATAATTCGTAACGATAAAAGCCCATTTTTAAACAGCATCATTACTTGTGATAAAAAATAGATTTTATACAATAACAGGAAAATATTGTAAGATTTTTAGCTAAAATATTGAGCTGCGTTTGTATAGTATATAATAAAACAGGCAATCGTCTACCGGTTGCTTTATGCTACATATGTAGTACGCGCGGTGCGGCGTATACATATAGGGTGTGTATTACGTATACGAAAGAGATGGAGACACTATACGAATGGGTCTCCTTCTCTAATTTGTCCATATTTGTTTGTTCAGAGCCACATATGTTGATGGACGAGCGATGAAATTCTTCACCATGGAAGTCCTAAGTCCTGAACGGGTGATTTGCAGCAAAAAGATTAAACATATTTTAACTTTATATAATATTTTGTATAGCTTAGACTATGGTTAAGAATAAATATTGAAAAATAAAAAAACAGTGAGCGATCGAAGAAAATTTTATATTTTTACCAACATTTCTCGTAGTTTTTTGTTTATTAAATAAACAGTTTTGAATATTTTTAGATAACTGTAGTCTATATGATGGAGACATTCATTATACACATGTTTGCCAAATTTCATAAAGAATCCTTATCTAGGGCGTGTGGGAGTACTTCCATGAACTTGTAAAAAGTAGTTTGTTTACTTGAAATTTACTGAATATATTCTTAAATATTGGTTCTTTCCAATACATCGCCTATCTCGGTACTCTTTACTATTTTTCCAAGGTACTTGTTGATACTTTTCTTGGCGGTTTATTCGTTTTCTTGCACTCTGTACTCTGCGCACAATGGAAATAGTTAGCTAAAAGTTTAAGCTGTGTTTGTGTAATATATAAAAAGTGCTACGGGTTGCTTTATGCTACGTATAGACATACATATACAGCAGAGGGAATACGGCGCATGTGCGTAGCGTTGGAAAGAAATAAAGAGCATCGAGCTAGGCAAAAGACAAAAAAAGAAAAAATGTCTGTATGTGTATTAAAAAAATTATGTCATTTTAGTTATCGCCTTTGAATTCCGAACGTTTATATGTAACGCCCTAATAATATAAATACTTGAACGTATTGTGTTTCTATTAGGATTAATTACATAATCAATATGTCATATGGCATACGCTGCTAATACATATTTTTCCCGGCAGTTTTTTGGTTACAAAAAAATATTTTTTCTATGGAGGCTTACATTATAAAAAATCGTTTCCTCATAAAAATAATTATGAGAATTATATTATGCGTCTGGTTGGCTACTCGCATTTTTTTTAAAGACAAAAAAGAGGCACCAATAGACGGTAGGCAAATCTGTTGAAGAGCGAGAGCATTGGGGTTCAATGCCTCGTTACCTCGACCGTTTAATTTGTAGCCGAATCGTTCGTTACCTGCCGACGTCATTCTGTAACGAGCAAGTTCATCATCGCGCCGGTTACGTAAGGCTCTGACGGCGGAGGCCGACATTGGGGCGATGCAGTGTCTATGGCCTCTGCAGACAATGTTGCATTGTCTGCTGCACGCCTTCAAATGCAAATGGCCGCATTGTTTAGGCGGGACAGACACGCACAGCGTCACACTTGATGCAATACGCACTTGTGAATCACTCCTTACAAATATGGCTCATCAACACGAAGCGAAAGGGGAAACATTTGGCCACTCGAAAAATCCGTCGCCGGTAAATTTGAATATATTTTTTTAGCGTGGCAACACTGACGCATGCTTATACGGCGGCGGGAGTACAACAGCGCTTAAGGAGCGCTGACATTTATACTTTTATTATTGACATTCAATTAGCTTTTGAAATATCCACAACATTAACGTTAAATATTATTCAATTTGTTCAGAATTACATAGATAACATCGAGTGTTCGCAAATTCGTATGTATTCTCACGACATGCCAATCATAAATATTCCTATCGGAATTCTACTGTCGAAGATTATTCGTGTTGGATAATATTTTCATTCCAAATAGATATATTTTCTTTCCGAGCACATTTCCATCGAACGTTGAATAATATTTACATATGTAAATTTGATTAGTTGCGATTTTTTATCCGATCCGATATGATGACAGATGATCCTAACCTCAAATATATTTTTATAGCGCATCTTCAAAAATAAGCCCACAACGCTAAAGCATTCATTAATAATTCGTTTTTTCGGTTAAATATCAAAAACAAAAATGCAATAAAAGCATACGATTTACAAAAATGAGATCGCCTCATTTATCGCGAGCACGCTCGTTTTTTTTATTTTTTTGAGCGTCAACAAGAACTAAATACGTATTTTATCGTCCAGGACCGGTTATATCGATTAATCGAATTAAATGTCAATACAATTTTAAAATAGTCGCTACACCCTCGTATAAGCCTCTCGGCTTTAGATATGCAAATCGATGCGAGTTCAATGAGTTTTTATTCAAATAAACATTAATATGCAATAATTTCGCCTTTTTTTTTCGAATAAAATTCGATGTAGCGTCCACAAATTCAAAACATTTGATATTTCAATTGAAGATTTATTCCGTGTAATTATTTTAGCGCTATAAATCAATTCTCAAGGAACACGCACGCTTTTGAGAGGAAATCATCTGGTTGTTTCCTTTTTGGGATTAATTAATTATCAGCCGCTGTCAATCTCTCAATTTATTGCGCAATATTAACGTCTCATATGGCGATATTATTAGTACTTAACGCCAGTTTTTAGATGGGCGAAATATATTTTGAACTGTAGCATATTTATTTGATCGAATTTAAAAATACCCAAATAAACAAATACGCTGTATAAATTACTGTCAAAAAATTAAAATTTCTTCGCCGAAGCGATTGTTCCGTAAATATTCCCACATTATACAAATGACCTTAGGATAATTTTATGATTTTTTTGACCGGGGGGAGTAATTACCTCGGCAGTCTCATCAGAATGAATAACAACCATGGCAACAAATGATTAATTATTTTCCATAAAAAATGTACCACGTTTGAGAGCTACACGTAATGGCATAATTTATTTATTTCTAATAGCTGGCATAAAAGTGTGATGGCAGTCGTTAACCCAGCATTTCAGATGTATCATTCTTTTTCGACTGTCCATTTTGATAAATCGACATTAATGTGAGTTTTTTTTTGTTTTCACAGATAAGAGATCAACTGTGGGTGGATGACTTTGGATCGACGAACATGCGAATTGTCTTCCAAATGTGGTCAATAACCAATGTTGCAAAAATGTAAAGGTATATCAATGTCATTTATCTTTGTACATATGGATTTTAATCAATAAATTCAAAATGGATGGTCAATGTTTTCCAATCTGGTAAATCCCATTAACCCATAAAGTGCTGAAATGCGATATATCGTCGACTGCAAATAATGAACGCTATTGGCTCTTTGATGACTTAAAAATGCCCAAATACAAGTAAATTAAGATGATTGCATCCAAAATACAGCTTCAATTAATTATTTTTTTTATAGATGTAGACTCGTTGATAAGTTCAAAAACCCATTGAAAAGTTCAATGCAAAAATATTCAACGCTTGCGTTGGATTTGTTTTAATGCTTCCGCGTATTTTCATCAGCATCAGAACGTCCAAAAGGATGTTCAAAAATAAACGTATGCAAATTGCTATGATTCAAACCAATCCGATGAATATTAATATCGAAACGTCGAATCTTGAACTTTTCACAGCTTTCGTCTCGGCTTGTAAATTTTATTTCAATTCCGAAAGCATTCCGGCTCGAAGAATTTAAGCGCCCGGGGCGGCCGTCCGAAATTACATCCTGACGAAAGTACCGTCGTCGCATTATTTCTGGGTATCTCTCTAATGTCTGTAATTTACATCGACGTGAGGCCATCATCGTCCAAATTGTAGCTGATCAAACAACGAGTTTCTTAATATTGTCTGCTCTTCGATGCATGGATTATCTTCAATATCCGATCTAATAATCGATCAGACAAAGGCTTCCACGACTTGCTTCTTCTTCTTAAGATTCCATATCAATCAATGAATATACACAATCTCCATTGGAGATTTTCCCTGGGATTGAGTATTTTTATGTGGTGATTCTTTATTTTTCTACGATTTTATAAAAATAGTTTCAAAAATCCTCATAATCCAACTAAAATACAGCGTAATTCATAAAAATATACTTCCCGTATGTAATCATCAGCAACATGCTTCCCACAGTTAATGTGTTAAAATGTCATATCCATCAGCGGATACAGGCGTATTTCACTGGAGATTTTCCCCTGGATAAAGTATTTTATATGATGATTTCTCATTAACTTCCATTTATGACTTACTGATTTAATCAGCGACTTACTGGTAATTTGCTGTTTTTTAATAGAAAAAAATAATATTTTTTAATATATAAAAATTCTAATGCTAAGGACACATATTGATAAATCCAAAAATGTCTTCATATTTTAATGGATCTTAGTTTTTCCATTATATTTTTAAATAAATTCAATGTAATTCATCTATTTTCCACCTAACTGAATCTATTTTGGGATATATTGGTTAGAATGTCTTACAAAGGACAACCCTGAATTACCTCCCCGGTGTCGGATTGTCCAATTTGTCGGATTATAGAGCACTGCCAGTCCCTTATAGTCCGGAATTTTTTGAAAATGCGTACTTTTAATTTGAAAAAATATGAAAATAGTGAGATATACATAGACAATACAATAGGTTTAGAATAGAATTAACATCATAAACATAATCGCCATAGCATCAAACTTCTTCAGACAACTTCGTTCCATAATGAGAGTTTGTAATCGTTCTGTAGGCATGTTCAGGCATGGTATCCGATCGCGAGGCGCTAATTCGTCATGTTAGCGGTCCGAAAATCGGACCGATTGGGCATACACACTAGGCAATACGGAGCCTTATCGTAGACATATATGTACAATATTTGTATTAAGATGTCGGACTACAGGGGGCGCCGGATTAGACTGTGGCCAGATTACTATCATATGTTTCGCTTTCTAATATAAATATAATAATAAAAATTAATATCTGTTTGTTCGTATGTAATGCGCTACCATACCGTTCACCAGATTGCGATAAAACTTCGTCCACTTATTGCTAAGGATTGTGCAAGTAACATAAGCATGGTCTATATATATAAAAATCAAAGTTTGTCTGTATTTAATGCGCTGTCATACCGTTCATCCGATTGCGATAAAACTTTGTCAACTTATTGTTTACACTTGCGGGAATAACATAGGCATAGTAAAACTATTGTTTGTGTACGTGCATTGTATCTATAAAAATATTCAAGAATTAATTTCGAACGTGTCTGGTATTCGTTCTCGTCCGCTTAACTGCCTCTTTCGGCGGATACATTGCGTATTAAATATGCATTATGAATCGATATTTGAATAAATTCATTGAAAAGTTCAAACTGCTTCGAGTACTCGATCTCAAGGACAAAAGTGGACTCGACGATCCAACAAGGATAAGAGGCCAAAAAAGCGACGATGATGATGGACATTTTGGCTGTGAATTAAATCGGAGGTCGTCTTGAATAATTAGAAACAGATTAAATCTATATACGAATCATATTTTTGGTGTGCGTTGAATCTGAAGGACGTCGTTAAATCATTGGAAGTTATATACATTTTTCGATTAAATTTGGTCACAAGATAAAGTATTTGTGCTGTACAAAATTCATGATTAAATATATAAATGTATGTCGAAATCGCGTATTTAACACACTAATTGCGGGGGCATTCCGCGCGCATTCACGCACTGCTTTGTATTTTTATTGAGCATTTCAATGATGTGCATGTTTTTTTTGCAAAATCCTGATTCATAATGTATGCTCCACAAGTTTATATGCAGGTTAAGGTCGCTGTTCACATTTTCGGATCCAGAAAATCTGATTAAATCTGGATCAAGATGATTGATCGCAAATTGATCCCAAATTTGTTGGTGGGATAAAATTTACACAATCTGGATTTGAGCCCGAATCTTTTTAATGAGAGTCCGGGGGCTAACCCATATGATGCTGGGATGTACGATGGGTTTATTAATATTTTGAGGCATATTCGCGCGGTCGTTGACATCTTCAGCGTCGAATCACCGTTTAGTCGGTCATATTAAATGGTCGATGCCATCTTTTTTGGCACTGATGGTGTAATTAGACATCAACGCCTCAAAAACATGTAATGAACAAGTTTTCGAGTGTTTTTCCGAGGCGAGGAAGCAAATAATCTCAGATTGAGGCGCACCAGACAAGAAAATTACAAGCGAAGACGATCGGTTCGATAGGCCGCTTTACGCCGGCTCCGAGCCACGCGTTGTGGTTCACTGAATCAAAGGGTCTGCTGAAGAGTGGTCAGGCCGGTGTTGGCGAGGGCAGTGCCTTGAGCCAAGGCCACCACCACTACAACCACATTACGACAGAAAAAAAAGGATCTTCGAAACACCATTGTTAGAGATATCAGTGTCTTTTTTATCGGACCGGCCTATCCATGAATCGTGCACGAGGAATAACGTGGTCTGGATCGATGTACTCGCCTTTTCCAGCACTGAGAGATTGAACCTCCACAAAACGAAAAGTGGCGTTCATTTTTGAGTTCTTTGATCCTGCGAGTCGACTTTTACGATCAAGCACATCCCTTCTTACAATTTACGGCTGTTTTTGTCCATCCCGAAGGTCCACGATCTCGACAAAAAGAGCATAGAATCGAAAGCATACACTAATTGACACTAATCACTATCGGACCACTTACCGGTCTCAATCCCGGGACATATTTTATTTTTTTGATTCCCAAATATAATCATAATAAATAAAACCTGTAATGGATTTAGCACTCAATGCTATCCCACCCGAAAAAATTAAATACAAAAATCCCAATATTCATGACCACAAAGAAGACATGATATCATCGTGTATTAATTTAAATACATCAATGCATATTTCAATAATTGCCAAAAATATAAACGATGAAAGATTCAACAACAAACTGATAGATTAACACATTGTTTGCGGAAGCAGACAATCACCATCATTCGTTTATATAATCCATGCCTTGATATTGTGTTATACACGGTCGTCTATTAGTTAACTATTTTAGATACTAATTAACTGCAAAAAATCATTGTCTCTATATGTTTACATAGAATATGTATCGTTTTTATAGTCGAAATCGTATTGCGTTGACTTGATACACGCGTCGAGCCAAACCAACCCCGCAAGTAAAGTGTTAACATCCGTTGTTATGTTAATCTTTAAAAAACCAATCGCCGTTGATTTTTTTTAGCATTTTAATATATCAAACCGTTGATGAGGAAACATTCTAGCACGTTGATTGCGGAGATTGTGAATCGGAGACAGAGACGGAATGTCTTGCATCTCATCATACACTCGTACATCGTACGATTACTAAAACGACTAATCATCGTTCATCCAAAATGGCTAGGATTTTGTTTGAAATAAAAATGTATTTTGAAGTGATTTTTTTTTATAAGTCAAATTGGTTTGAACGTCACGAAAAGTGAAACCCCAAGCGGAAATTGATCGGAAAAAGACTTAAAATAATTTGTAGTGTGTTCGTGTCCGTCGCATGCAGTATGGAAACAGCATAAAGAAAACACTAGACAAGCAAGCCTATTTTAATATATATTACACAAACACAGTTTCATCTTTTAGCTTAAAAATCCGTTAACTAATAGAAAAGTCAGTGAATAAAATCTACTTTTCTTGGGAAGTAAGAAGTTTCACTTCATAAACTCATCCAGCCGAATCTAAATTAATTAATCTATTGATTGTTTAAATATTTAATGGAATTTAGGTCTTTGCTCTCCGATTCGATTCGATTCCACCCACACATCAGAATCTATAATTGACTCCCGCGCTTTAAAAGATGCATAAGTTATTCTATTCGTGTTTGTTGGATGCAAATTCTTCGAAATAACCGGCATTGCATTTCATGGCGAATTCTCAAGTTTTTCTCTATTTGATCGCCAATCTCAGGCTACATTAGATCCATACTTATTAATCCAATAAGTATCGCCATGGATTAAGTGAATTTGGACGAAATCTCAGTTTATTTTGCTATTTAACACACTCGTCACCAACCGGGATTTTCAATAGTTTAAGAAATTACATTGATGAATTTGATCAAAAATTACTGATAAGTCCGTTTGTTTAATATAAAAAATAACTTGAAGGCGAAAGAATTTTATTTATTTAAGAAAATATAAAAATACAATTCAAAAATAGATAAATTAAACACTCAAAAATTCAAATATTATTTTGAAAACATGCCCCAAGTGACATTAAAGCATCGAGTATTTCGTCATTTAGTCTGGATCTGATTTTCTCAGCCTCCACACTCGTTGGAGGTATAACACCATCAATGTGACTGATAAAATTCCTTTCTGCTGAGATACGGACTAAAACTCGCAAAATTCCCGATTTCCCGACAAATTATTTATTTCCGTCGCTGCAGATGAATACTTATATACTATAATACTTTAATATGATTCGTAATTATATTACGGAGGAATACAAAAATTCTGAACCCCGTATCTATTATATTTCTTATCGATATTTCCATGATTAGAGTCGAGGTGTAGTAAATACATCACCGGTAGGGAAAGGTTAATATAACAATTTGAAAAACATATATGTACTGTATATATGTATACATTATATATGTATACTATATATATGTATACAGACAGTTACTGCCCCTAGGCGTCCCGGGATTGGATTCCCTAGTCGGAGCGTAAACAAAAAGAATAACGCATGGGATGAACACGAACATGTGGCGTCTTCTTCTTTCAGATGTTTTTTTAATCTTAGATCGATAAGCTCGATTCTGTCATTAGACAGATTAACATAACTTGTTAAATCGTATTTAAGCAGAGGAAGAAACCGTCCACCATATATGGTGGACGCAGCGACGAACGAGTTAACGCTCAGATCTGTGCGCACGGTATTTATAGGGATAATGGAGTGCTCTTTGTTGGTTCTTGTACTTATTGTTATTCTACTGTTGATTCTTTCGATCTTCCATCCCAGTATTCATTCTCTGTGGTGTACCAGAAGGCAAATTAGTAAAGATGAATGATCGGTATCGATCGTCAAGGAGGGCACTAGAATGCACTTAAAAATCCGGTTTTGAGCCACCCTTTTACAAGGTATTTGAGGCATGGGCGAGAACTTCTGACACTTGTTATACGTGAAGGTCCAGTGCCCTTCGGTACCTTATTGGTACCTCAACTTCTCGTCCACCTCGATACGCATGGTGTGACTATGTAATTTTCTGTGGATATAGGTAAACGTGGGATCCCATGAATGCCATCGTATGCACCTTGGGTTTTCTATGGATGGACGCGCTTAAACTGTGGGATAGGTCTTAATATTTTACGGTTGATGAACCGCGAATCGCTCGACTGGTTAAAATAGTACACATGCACTATTAAAGACTGTTCGATGAATAAATTAATAATACAAAGTATGCTTGATGTATATTCAAAGACTTTATCTAGATATCCTTCTCCCCCTGTGTCTTTCAATATAAGATTTGAACAAGGAAATTACTTCCTTTCCCATTGTAATTAAATTTAAGTAGCAATTAAAACCTCCCTAATCAACATATTAATCTTTGTTGCTTATAATGTAAATGGTCATCCAAATGCGACGCCTATGAAGCTCATTTCACAATGACTGACTTTATATGGCCACAATTGAATAATATCGATGTGTCTGATGTCTATTTTCAGCAAGATAATACTATAAATCATACATCTCGAGAAAACATAAACATCATATAGGCGTCACGTTTGGATAACTTTTTATATTATACTAGTGATTATCCGGCATGCGTTGCAATGCCACACAAAGAAAGAAAATGTTTATGTTTTGATTCTATTAGTCGAAGTACATAACAAATTTACGGTTGTTATGCTTTATTTACTTTAGCAACCACCAGACCAATATGCGCCAACATGGTACATCCGCTAAATGACTCTCATAACAAATTGCGTACACGAACAATACTTGTACTATGCTTATGTTATTCGCGCAAATGCAAACAATAAATTGGCACAGTTTTAGCGTAATCGGATGAACGGTATAGCAGCGCATAAAATACGAACAAACAAACATTGATTTTTTTAATATATTAGATTATGAAATTTATAACATACTCTTAATTATATTATCAATACTTGCTTTTACCAATTTTTTCTTGATAATAACAACTTATATGTACCAACGTAGTTGTTGTTTCAAATCTTCAAGTATAATGTTATTAGATAATAACGTTAAAAAATATATTGTAGTATACTGACCCTTATATATAAGTACGTTTGTTACAATATAAAACTTTAACGTGTAACATGTTTTAGATAACGTTAATATTTTAATTTAATGAAATCAAATATTAATCAGTGTATTTAATTTTTTCAGATTAAATTCATAACGAAAGAAGGAGATGCGGTCCAAATACAGAAAAGAAGCATTAATTGACGTCGTGAGGATTGGTAACTCCACCACCGTTGGCTTGGCATTTAGACCGCCAGCGGTAGAGGAGTTCCTTCGCCTCGCAGCGCCTTCTACATCATAATCCACAAACAAAATCATTCATCATAATCGAAGACTAAATGATGAATTTATTCTGCAACACATGAAGATTTATTAACGTCTGATCAATTGCGCTGTTGATTTCATACTAAATTGGCAATACTTTCCACAATCTAATTATTTTATGCGTGCATTTAATTATAAGAGTTTTTTTATTATTGAAAATATATTTCTTTTGAATACAAAATATAAAAATATACGTGTAAATAACAATCACAGTGAATATCTTTTTAAATGAGATGGCACAGTATAATTTTTGGCATATAAATATTTGCTAAAGCATTCAATTTACTGTTAAAAATACTGATTTCTATTCATGGAAACGTTGCAAAACCGCATAATAAAATTGCACATCAGAACTTGACGTTGAATGGATATGCTTGAATCACTTTGTATACATCGATAGCGTCTTTCACACTTTCGGTGCTCACCAAAATCAATAAGCATGTACATCTCGAAGCCATAATGTAAATTTTACGTCGATCTTCCATGTCCAGATAATCAAATTCATCAGTCTCTTCTATGATTATTATCACAACTTTAAATTCCAGACCTTTAACGCGTAGTACCCACGGTACAAGAAACTTGCTCTTGTCGCTCGTTTTTACAAATTCTTCAACGTCAGTGATAGCCGTGGGTTGATAGCCTTTCTCAACGAAAACCGATTTTATCGCCTTGTTGATATTTTCAGCCAAATATATTTCCGACGTGTAAAACGGCAAAGCGCAGAGATCATGTGGTTGTATTCCTTTAGACGAGTATAAATCCACCATCACTTGGATGAATCCGTTGAACGTTTGAGTGGATACCAAATCCGGGCACATGGGATTATCCGTGAAATTTTTTGTATTGACCCAATATATCGGCGGTCCCATTATATCATGCCCTACGTCGATGTTTCTCAAATACAAATCTGATAATTTGGTCGTCGTCGCTTGTGTCGGATTTGGATTTTTATAAAACTGGCTGAATACCTGATATATAGTCTTTGTATTTCTCATCACTCTCGATAATGTTATATGAGGCTGTTTTAAAATTGTCGGTGAATAAATCGGTATAAAAATTGTTGCTTGATTTATATCTACTAAATACCACAAGTCTCCATAAAGCTTTGTTGGTAAACTTATATTATTATTGACCTTAATAATTTCATCATTTTCTATAGTGTATTCATATCCTGCTGAAATAAGAGTCGTCTTATCCTGATTAATATGACGGTAATAAAATTCTTCATCGAAATCAGTCAATCTGCATCTATCAATATTGCGGAAAGTGTTCGTTATTATTTGTTCACCAAAAGCCAAGCAGATAGCTTCACATTCATCCATAAATATGTGGCGATACTTCAATTTAACGTTCTTTAAAAACCCATCTTGTGTTATATGGAATATCACGGTATCTACGTAATCGGCTATTTTTAATTTTTCAAGTTTTTGACAAAACTCTGTTCTGAAAATGTAATTAAACGCTATTAAATATTATTGTATTTATGTAAATCATCATCGTTATTATATTATAATCCAAATTTTATTAATTATAAATGTATATATATTTCTATTTACCTGATACCTTGCCAATAACAAATGTAGAGAGCTCTGTTTTTATTATTTAAAAGACCACATTCGTGTAAATGATTAAGTTTATGCAAAACTAGTAAAGTTTTCCCAGTTCCAGCAGCGCCGTGAACGACTGTCGGAATTCCATCTTCCGAGGGTTTCCTGTATAATAGACTGGTTTGTTGCTGAGAAAGTAACGCCAACATACCATCGTGGATTTCATTCACAAATATGCCACAACTCAAAATCAGAAATCTGAAATAGAAATTAAAATTATATTTATGTTTAAGTCAAATTAATGAACATTAAATAAAGTATTTTAATTACCTGTTAAATAGCATATCAAAATAACTCTTCTCTATTGATTTTCCACATAAAATACTCTTATAAAACCATTCGTTGAAGCTTTCTTGGCTAGATAGCGTATCAGTGAATACATGTTGATCTAATTCCTTGTCCCATCGTCTGACTCGATTCCCTTTAGGATCGTTTGTCCATTTTGTTAAGAATGGCCAAAACAAAAAGCAATTCAAGCCATTTTCAGGAACATTATTGATATGATTCAATATTTCAATATGATCACGAAGCTGATGTTGACCGGATCTTTTATTATTTTTGATCTGTATGGAATCGCTAACTAAATAGCCGGAAGACGGATCATCGCACGTTGATTTAACTTCAACCAACGACACAAAATATTTACCTAAAAATGATGCCCACGATTATATTTCATATAAATTCAAATTGATCGTTATATTAAAAATAATTCTCACCGTTGTACATATTAAATACGACCAAATCATGCTCTTTTGTCATGAATCGTCCATCCCGCTTGTTTCTATAAAGTCTTCCAGCGTAGCTTATGCCTTGAAAGCACGCTTGCCATAATGTACGAGGTTTTTGAGAGTCGTCTTTTAAATGGTCGGATAATTGAATACCGTTGAATCTTTCGTACGTTATTTGTTCAGCCTGGCAGCCTTGTTTTTCTCCGTGTTGTATGAAATTTTTTGGAATCGAATAGCAAACCGTTTTATTGCTCTCCTCCGGTGGAATTGGAAATTCTCTTTCAAGATAGCTGTTTAAAAATAAATATGAATTAATCCTGTTTCGATGAAATTATTTGTAACGTCTATGCATTATGAATAAAAGGATATGTTAACTAAAATCCACGTATGAGCAATGTTTATAATACAAATTTATCATAGCGTTATTAAATTATATTAACTACATTATATAAATGTAAGCATTAAAATGCGATTGAAGATTTATGTATTATATAAACGGGTTTCAGGATATTGAATCACGTTTAAGGATATATAATTGCGTCAAAGAAAATTGGTTTAGAAATAGTATTATAGTATTGTTTGTTTTCATTTTGAGATAACGATAGTTATTAAGTTTGATAAGGATCATATTATAAATGAAATTATGAAGGATCATGATAATCGCTAATCATTTCAATTACACTCTTATATTGCAGCAATTGTAATATGCATGGATTTATAACAGACATATTTATTAATAATTCATTTCTTATTGAATTTTATTCTCAAAGTATGTATTGTATAATTTACGCTTTACGCTTTCAAATAACAATCAATATGAGCAGTGTACGAATATTTTAGAAACACATCCGAAGCAAAAATGAGTATATTTTAAATTGCAACAGCTTCATCAGTAAAGTCTTAATAGTATCACAATTGTATGCACACATGCAACGGTTATCCATAAACCCACTCTAACGTTTTATAATTAAATATTTGTAGGATAACAGTATAAACAGAATTAATTAAACTATCTATCATTGAGATGTGTATGTGATTATACATACAGTTAAGAATTTCATATTGATTTATGTGTATCTATTTATCCATGTCCATGTAAAATATTAAGAACATGCATTGACTAACGTGCAGGGACATTTCGGTTATAATTTCTGGAAAATTTACTTAACGCTCATATGATCGTATGTAAAAAAATCTTAGACAACTTTATTGAAACCATCTAATGCTTCCAGTCAAATGTTTATTCGATAAATCCAATTTATATATATTTATATTGCAAGATCTAGATTGCTATTTTTAAATAAATTTCTACAATTTTAAATGAACGGTACGCTCACAATATAAATTGAATAGGTTAAAATATTGGATTTCTGTGAGAATATTATAAATACAAATACAGAAATGTTTATGATCTATAAGGAATGATTTTTATCTCGGCGAAGAAAATTTTTCATCAGATTTTAAACGTTGTCTCATCTTTTTTGATAGATTAAATTCTGTAAAGATATACATTACAGAATATATCCATGAGGTTAATAATTGTATCTTTATAAAGCATTATCATCATTTAACGTGATGCGTTCTATCAAACGAGGATTTCAAAAAGTTCGTTGCCGATATATTCCATATTAAAAAAAGAGCATAATCCGGTATTTCATACTTGATGTTATTAAAACTAGCCATCATTATGAAACGTTATAATAATGCTAGCCTTAAATGATATTTTAAAATGTTCCAACGTTAAATTGTATTTCAGCGTTATAAATTCTCGGCTGTGATTCAAATTTATGCAAGATCTACAAATATATAGCATATTTGCTCGACTCATTTGAATGTATGAAGTGATAAATGATTGTCTGTGTCAATGTTTATTGATCAATTTTCTCGGCGAGGAAATTTCTGCCGTACCATGATATTAAATTCTGTTTACATACAAACGATTGCAAGGAGTGTTTATCCATTGGACTATTGTGGTTATTATGCATATTGTCGATTTGGTTGTAATAATATCGTTTGTAGAATTAGAAACAATGAGATATCACTGGTCGTGGACAAATTTAATTTTCTTTATGTTGAACCTCGCCATGGTCTTGCAATAATCTCTATTTGACCTCACTTTCAAATTTATATGATTATAGTGATTTGATGATTTATTTTTAAATGATCACGATTTATTAAGTAAATCTGTTTAGTTGGACCTACTTTGCAACTTCTTGCTCGATGGGAACACCTTTGAATTCATTGTGTTGATCACCGTATTGAGGATCAGCTGGAAGATATATCCTATCGGCTCCGATTTCACTATTCCAAGACAATGACATGTTTCTGCAGCTCAGATCATTAGAATCGAAGACTATATTATTTAATATATTGCCTTCTTAAGATTGCGTTTTGATATTATTTTTAGATTTATTCACATTATAGCATTATTTTGATGGATCACAAACGAAGAACTGCATTGATCGGTGCACAATGGTTTATTGGATGGCAGTCTTCGACGAAAAGTTCACATTTTACCAAAGCATTCTATTACCATCACAACGAAACTACGGCCCTATCGAAAGGTGACTTATCTGTCCACTTTTTGTTTGAGTTTTTCATCGGAAATGTCGGTTTTGATAAATGAACGCCACCGCTAAATAATCGCAAACATGCAGTCGAGTCAGACCGCGATGCTAGACTGGACTGCGATTTCCAACACGCGTTTTTATAAGTCGTTCTTGGAAAGTTCATCGTGGACTGGTGTTGGTCAATGCCAAATCACTGTATCTGTTTTTGATAAGGGATTTCCGGTGATGTCAGAATGGAGCTTTCTTGTGTGTTGGACAAAGAATAATTCCTGGCCAGTTGCGTCAATCGGTTTTCACGTTTTCAACGCTTCCAGACCGAATTAGATAAGTTTGTCACCGGGTTTAAATTACCTATTCAATGCTCAAAACATCATCATAATCTAAAGAATCATCCTAGTGATGAAAGCGATTTAAAGCATTGTTTGCTTTTAGCGATTAGAAATTTTCTTATCGATTCTTACGTGGAAATCGAATCGTCTTTGTCGATTGAAATTGATTCTTTCCGATAGCGAACAACAATATGCATACTAGAAATTAGATAAAAATACATTAAAAAAATATCCCCCTTCATAAATATCAAGACTTCGAACCGTTATTTCTTCGGTTTTCGTTCCGGTTCAGCAGAGCTGTAACAAGGGTTAAACAACCCACCCGATAAGTCTTCTTCAGATAACTTCTTGTCATAATGAGAGTTTGTAATAGTTCTGTAGGCATGTTCAGGTGTGGCACCCGATCGCGAGGCGCTCATTCGTCATATCAACGGTCCGAAAAGCGGACCTATTGGACATACAAACCTTCTGGCCGCTCTGTCCTCTTTTAGGACCTTTTGCGGCATTTTCTATGATCATAGTATTTTTTTAAAAACAGTAACCTCCATCTACACGTTAAGTCGGGTATTTTTGGGCCTATGTTTGTATATTATTTTAAAATAATTTAGTTTTTCCGGATTTCGGTTCAGCTCCAGGTAATTCATTTTTAAATGTTTTTATTTGTATTAAAAACTTATTTTCAAGCATAATTTAGAACATTTTAATATTTATTCGTATAGGGAGGATCTTAACGGTCAGTTTGCTTGGTTCCGCATGCTTGTCGGCCATTTTATTTAGTCACAGTAAATTCTTCCGATGGAAAGATAGTCGCGCGCTCCCACCGCCTCCGTTCATGCGAGATACACGCGGACATCTGTTTTTTGATTTACAGAACAATACCACCGCGAATATTCATCAGAAGCTCATGGAAGTTTATGGTAGTAATGTGATGAGTCGACAATATGCAATTAAATGAGTTAGGTTGTACCGAGAAGACCGTACGATGAGGCAAGGAGTGGGAGACCATCAATGATTTCTGACGAACTTGCATATAAAATCTGACAAGGCTTTAACCAAAGGGTGGCAAAGCAGGCGCCCGCTACGGGCGCAACTGAGCTTAGGACACAAAACGCAGAATACCGACCCAGTCAAGAATTTCTCTTTTTTATTATCGCTTAAAGATTGACTCAGATGATATAGGCCCGCAATAAAAAAAACACAAAAATATTTTTTACCGATTGTAAAATTTGAACAATCCATCCGATCAGTCTTCTTCGGGCAATTTCGTTTTGTAATGAATGAGAGTTCGTAATTTATGTAGATATGTTCGGGTATGGCGTTTAATCGCGAGGCGTTCATTCGTAAAATCAGCGGTCCGAAAAGCGGACCGGATGGACACACAGACTTTGTGGCCACTCCCCGTCCTATTTTAGGGACTTTTACAGCATTTTCGGGGATAAATGCGTATCTGGGGCCTTTTTAATCTCTACAATCACGAAAGCCCCCCTCAGATGCTAGCTTACATAGGTGGCTCGCGCCAAATGAGGTCGCGAACGGGTCTAGGAAAAGTCTACTCTTAAAAACTATAATATTCAATACATTGCATTTATAATAGTTATTTAAGTTTTTAAAAAAATGGATTTCCGGGTGGGGTTTCGCAAGTTAGATATTTGCCACGGGCGCTTCATATTCAATTTCGATTAAATACAAGCATTTTTGGATCCTACATAAATGTTGTAACCTTACTTTCTGGATGACCCTCGGGTATACCCTTTTTTGAATGATCAGATTCGTTGTCCTGCTCTTTTATGACAAAATTATCTTTGTAAATTTTACTTTCTATTAATACTCGTTGTAAGTTATTGTAAGTAAGTTATTGATAAAAATCGAAAAGCGATAAAATACGGAATGAAAATGTATTTTGGGTCTATAAATACTGTATATTTTCACAAATTACCCAATAAAACTGCTTTTATAAAGATATGACTAACCAAACAAACAATTTTAAAAAAATCCCAATAAATAAGTGTCAACAAATAGATTTTAAAATGACTTAAAATTACATTGTTTTTATGGTATCCCCCGATATTCTACAAGTCATATGACTGAATTTACGCGGTTTTTTATATCCTGAATTCGTAATTTTCAATGAGCGTTGATATTTTTATGGGGCTTTCATTTAGCTTATCCCTCGCGTAAATCGAGGGTTGATTGTATAATTTGTTATAAATTACCAAAAACTTCAAACAATTGCATTTTTACCCTATTATTATATCTAATTATCAGACATTTGTTGGTAAATTCTTTCTGAATTACTGTGGTAATTAAACTTTTTTGTTTGCATTCGATTATCGTAGGTTCTAGACTATCTCTAAATACGAAGACTCATATCCAGGAGATTCCTTTCAAATTTTATTTCGTTTTTTCCTCGCTTATGATTCGAATATAACATCAACTTTTTCCTGTTTACATTATTAGCCATGGTCTGGATCACATATATGAATACCCTCACAAATCACATACATATTATTTAATTTGGCTTAAATACTGTAGAATTTGTTTCTGTTTTCAAAAATGGTGTCTTCAAATGTAATAGAACCAGTTTCAATACAACAGCTATTAGGACATCTTTAGACCACGAGCTTCCTAATGAAATGTGTAAATATTTGCATTGATGATTGATCACTTTTGGTTTTCATTATTTAGCGCGACTCGCATTTGAATAAATATTACAAAAACTCATCTCATATATAAAATCAATATAATATTGTAACAATTTTAATTTTTTCGTCTTAATTTACTTGGATTTTTTTATTGTTCGCCAATTTTTATAGTTTTATTAGGGGTACTGGATGAAAATTTCGTTTTTTTTTTTTTTTAATAAAAGGTTAACTTAAAATATATCGATTATTAATTATCTATTCTTTCTAGATAGCTACAACTTTCTTCCATCTTCCTAGAAATCTTAATGTATCATTTGCATAAAAAGCAAACGGCTTTGGATGAAAAGTAGACATCTAAAAATTTCTAAGATATGTTAATTATTGATCTCCCCTCATATTTTATCAGTGGCGTCTTAAAAGGGTCAAAATTATTCACTCAAGGATTCAAACGGGTATTTTGGCCCACTGCAGTGACCTTCACCACAGATCCTTCCAAGAACCGATTAGGTTTTATCCAATTATTATTTATTTAAATAAAACAACATTATTTAACAACAAAAATTTGCTAATATTATGGATTTTTTCTGAGAAATAATCTGAATTGTTTTTGTTTGTTCTATCATCATAATATCTATGTTCGAGATTGATCACTTCAAAAAATTCTGATAATAACAGTAAATTTCGTGACCTTAATCTTATAATAAATTTATACAATGCACACAATTGCATCGAATGATAATATTGATTATTTTGAATGTAAAACTCATGTGAATGAATTTTTCGCATTATTTATATCATTGTCAGATAATAAATGCATCCGCTTGGAGTTGCTGCTAAATTGCTATTATCGCTCAAAATATTACTAGTATATTATTTCATACTCGGTTTTTATTGACATTTTCTTGCGCTGTTTTAAGAGAATTTATTTTGATGTCCAAGTACTATGCTTTAATTATCGACAATTGTCTACATATAATCTAACATGGAGATGGGAGTACCGTGGACATAGCACCGTAACCACACCCCCGCCTCAGCGCTTACACTTCCAAACGAACAGCCTACGCGGGTCCTTTCACCATCGGTTCGCAGAAAAGGACCATAGTAGGGGTCCCAATCGAATATATTTATCCTTTTTTTAATATTCGTACATTCTAATATTAAGAAAATTAATCGGATTAATCGACATCTTCCATCTCTCTTCAGGTGCAATGTGTCATTTTAACAGCGCCATCTCTTGTGGCCCTGTGGAGACATTGCACCGACCGATATACCGACCGATCGCTTCTTGCGCGTGCACCGTTGCCGGTTGGGTAGTGACGCGCAGGAGGCGGGAGTCGGGAGAGACGTCGGTTAGCCTTGGCTGCGGAAGATCGTCCCTCCTGCAGCCAGATCTCTCTCTCTCTTTCTCTCTCTCTCGTGTGGAACAAATAGTTATTTATAGAAGAAAGTCTTTCTCTATAATATAAAGTTTATTAAAAAAAACTATTTAAAAATTTTAGCCAAGTTTTAATGTCCAAAGTCCACGAAAAAGTTTTATTGTCGATAAAACCAATCTCACCGACAACTTAGAGGATATTTTCGACAGCAGGCTCAATAAAAACGATATTATGACCAAGTTTAACCTCTTGAGGAGTACAGTCGCGTATGTGCGATCGAATTCCAGTGATTTTGAACGAGCATTTTTGCACGTTGATTTCGGAGATTATGAATGGGAGACAGAGACTTGCGTACATCGTACGATTGTATAGATCAATACCCAAATTTTTCGACTAATACTGATAACCCAAATTAATCAACTTCAAGTGTATGATGCAAGTGAAGAAATGAAGGAATATTGTGTGCCAACAACAGTGTTTATTTATTGATATACAAGCTTCATACACGAAAAGAAGAACACTCCATTTGTATTTTTAAATACATATTACTAATAAATTTGTATAGTGAAATTCCGGGTTATATTTGAATCACCCTCGATCATTCCTTTTATTTTATTTACTCAATACTCTATTATCCTTTTTTTATTTACCCACCTAATATATATATATTAAGTGCTAAAAAACTTCAATTTGTATATGAATCAAATAATTAATTTACAAATCTTTATAATAACAACGAAAAATACATACAATATCAATTTTATTTCCTCAAGGGATTTGTTTCATATTTTTAATTCCTTATGTTTCACATATCACACGTTGTTCTTTTGAACATAATTAATACAACTATGGCCTCATCACAATGGGAAATTTTTAAACCGATCTTTTGTAACTATCCCGCCGTCTGGTTGTTGATAATATCTATCAGGGATTCCCTCGAAACGTTTTTGTTGCATTTTTTCCTTGTGGCAAAAACGAATATTAATAATGCATGCTCATTGCAATGTATTTTTCCTCATATCTCGAACATCATTACTTGCTAAAAAAAAACCTGGTGATGCAGCGAGCTAGTTCCTGGATTATTTTTGTGGATATTCAGATACAAAACGATATCGTGGAAATATATTTCACTTCCAAAAAAAAGTTTGAATGACTAGAAATATCAATATTTAATATCATCGATCCTTCTAAAGATAAGCATGCTTATGATAATGTTCTAAAAAAATGTTTTTAGTTTTTTTGTGTTCTCATGAGTAGTGTTGAAAACGAATGACTCGTCACTTGAACGATGAAAAACTGGGTCAAACTTTAACCGGCGAAAATTCACTAGAGATTTCATTCAACTTTTGTTGATCAACTATAATCGGTCAATTTAACTTGACTCGTGAGAACGCGCCTTTAACCTTTTAACTGCCAACGACGCACCGGTGCGTCGAAATTGTATGCGCTGATGAGTCATTGGCAGTTAAAAGGTTAATAAAGTTGAAAGAGTGATTGATTTTACCTATAATTAAATTATCTTTTAAAAATATCGGCTCTTATCTTAAACTTTAAATACAAATAATGTAATAAAATATATACTGAATGTCTATTACTAAGTGGTCTTATATTTAACAACAAACGATTGTCGTTATCAATGACAATTAAATCCTACTCGTGAAGCTTATATAGATAAACATTTTGTTTCATAATAATATGCACCAAAATCAAAATAATCCATATTCGACGAGCAAGCATTTTTTCTTCCAAACAATTCTAAACATTTGAGATAAGTCCATTGTATATTTTTTCCCCTACGATAGATGATAATTATACAGCATGTCTAATCTTAGATTCGATATATTTATATCTAAGATAGGAAGCCGCAACTCATTGATACCAGATAAGATTGAACATTGTAAAGACATATATTTGCAAGCATTAAGAAATTTAGAATAAACTTATCTTTCAGTTCAGTTCATTAACATCATTATAGTACGACCAAAATTTTGCACCCGTTTCGACAAAGCTTAAGCAAAATCGGCATTAAATTAAAATCTACAAAGTTGATTCTTTGTCTACAAGTCGTTTACTTTAATTATTATTAAATAAACGTAGTCTGATTTCGATATAAGGTGGTTAGGACTTCGATAGATGTGGCTAAAGTTGTAGCGCGGGAACTTGATTGAAAGATAGATACAATATTTATTATAAGCAGCTACTGTATAATTTCAATCTTATAGTTTTAAGTCATCTAAGCATAATATTTATTTACAGGTTTCAATAATTGTTTTAAACGTCGGTAACGACGTCATTGCGGTAGACTGCCGCTTTTTACTTACAATATAAAAATAACAAAATGGGGAAGAATTAGCTTTGCAGGAATGATTACATACATAATGTCACTGCCTCCCGTACTATTATAGTATTATATAATCCAACAAACGATTTGCTTTGTCAGATTGTCCAATTTGTCGGACTATAGAGTACTGCTCCTGACCCCCTGTAGTCCGGATTTTTTGGAAAGGAATAATTGTAATCCGAAAAAATGTAAAAATGCTTAGATACACATTGCACACTTTTGCATTTTTTACATTGACGAAGCTTTACCGAACATATGTACTATACTTGTATTGGGATGTCGGACCACAGGGGGGCGTTGGATTAGCCCGGGGCCGGATTACCACGGGTCTGCTGTATAAAAAACATCGAGTAACCTCTTTCATTATAATATAGTCATTTAAACCATAGCCAGAAATTTCCTTGACAATACAAATAATTATCCATTGTCCTGCTTGCGGTTATAGTAAACGTCACATGAATGCAAAAAGATAAATACATAATTCCTAGAAAAACATTACATACTCCGCTTTATATTAAGAATTATAACACGATTCCTAACCACAAATTGAGTTATTTTAATTTTTATAAAAGGGTCGTATATTTATTGCCATTCATGCGAAACTAAAAGTGCAAATAAGGATAACGACGCATAACTATAATGATGTTCCTCAGAAGTTTCTTCCAAAATATTGAATAATGATTCGAGACAAATACAATCAATTTCGAATGATCTTTCCTAATAATCAGATAATCCTTCATCCCTAGAAATCTTACCAATGCCAATATTGCATCTTAACAAGCAGAAATTTATCATACAGTATAAATCGTTTCTTTTTTTTAAATAATCAATTTTCTCAGCTGGAGCTGAAAACCCATTAATCGATATTTTTGATCATTATACGGCTTTTGACAAATTGAACTTTGGATTTACCTGATGATAACGATACCATGTGAATGTCAAAGACGTACTGATGAGTCGCATCGACTCGAACGTGTTAAAATTGGATTCGTTGTAGATAAAGACAATAAAAATAAAACATATTAAAGTGATCATGGCATGATAAACAAGACTTATGAATGCTATAGGAGGCCGTTAATTTATGTTGAACTTCAGTTTGTTACGTGCATGCTGCATCGTGTTAATTACCAATAATTTGGAGCGTAGAGTTGCCGTTAAGAAGCTAGGATACGTTCAGGTCATCAATTAATCTTTTTCGCTTAAGTTTTTGAACTTGAAATGTCAAAATGACGACAGCTTGAATTCATCGCCAGATTCGATGCAATCGAAGACAGCTATTATATCAATATAATTTATCTAAATTTTCTGAAAATAAATTTAATAAATGGATGATAAAGCAGTAATTAAGATACTAATATGTGACGATTTCAATATATCACTATGAAATCATTATTTACAAAAATTAAATTTGTATAGACGCAGTAGGGCAAATTGGTTTGAACGTCACGAAAAGTGAAACTCCAATGCAGCAATTGGTCAGAAATAGAGGGAGAATCATTTGTAGTGTGTCTATATCCGTCGCACATACAAGGGTAGTCCCAAAAAGTATTCTACCTCACAAAGAACATACAAACAAATTGGAAAAAAAATACTTTATCTCTCAACGTAGTTTCCTTTCAGCTCGATATTTTTTTACCTAGCGATGTTCAATAGCTTCGATACCCTGTTTATAGTGAGAACCGTCGAGCTCTTCAAAATAGCCTCTTCATTGTTGACAATTTTTACAACCGAGTCATTTAAGTTTGGATAATGAAAGTAATCCGAAGAGGCTTAATCTAGCGAATAGCATTTTTATCTGAAGATAATCAATGAAAATTATCCCACGCGTATTCCAAAAAAACTGAAGCCATGACCTTACCTGCAGATGGAACTGACTTCATCTTCTTTGGAGTCGTTGTTCCGCGTGAAGTGATGGACCCATGCTTATGAATCGACATCCTAAAGACGCTGTTTTTATTACATTGTGAGCAAACGCGGCGTCCATCTTGCGCAAAGCTTTCTCATGTCTAAATTTTCAGTCAATATGCTATATAGAGCACTATTTTTAAATGTCTACCGTGTATGGTTATAAAATACCATTTTGTGGATTTTCTTCACCATTTCTGGTGTGATCACTTTATTTGGTCGATGTTCATCTTGGCAGCTCGTACGGTCTCATTTAAACTCTGCCACTCAATATTTTACTGTTGTAATCGAAGCAGCAAACTTCCCTAGAGTAGAATCTAGCTCGGTTTTGATATTGGTTGGACTGCTCAATATTGATGGCAACAAAACAAGCTTAAGGGACTTTTCTACATTTTTTTCAAGCTCACGGAAGTGCTTCCACACGCCCTAGATGAGCATTCTTTATGAAATTTGACAGACATATGTATAATAAATGTTTTCATCGTATAGACTACAATTATCTAAAAATATTGAAAAGTGTTTATTTAATAAGCAAAAAACTACAAAAAATCTTGGAAAAAGCACAAACTTTTTTTCAATCGCTCATTATTTTTTTATTTTTCAATATTTATTTTTAATTGTAGTCTAAGCTATAAACAATATTATACAAAATAAGAATATGTTTAATTTATTTGCTGTAAATCACTTGTTCAGGACTTATGACTTCCATGATGAAGAATGTCATCGCTCGTGCATCGACATACGTTGTTCCCCCCATTCCCACTATCATACTTTGTCAGACTTCAAAAAATATTTTTATTATAACAACCGCCATCTATACATTAGGTTGGGTACTTCTGGGACTATCTTCATATCATAGAAACATTACGCGTATTTGTGGATATGTGTGTCTATGCGTAGCATAAAGCAACCAATACACCAATATCAAGCCTATTTTATTATATATTACACGTTAAAACAGAGCTATAGCTTAATAAAAACATTTAAAAATTGTATAAAAATATTTATTTATTTATATCAAATGGTTTTCTTGATATTTGAATTGGTACATCGCTCTTTAAAAATACGTATACATGTTTTCCCGATTTTTTTTTAAATAAATATTTTTTGGAATTCTAAAGTAGAGGGGAAATTATTCGAAAACAAGTTTATAATCGTGGTGATATTGATTTTGCAAACATCACGTGATAGATAAAATATGATTTATCTGAGCATGTTGTAAATATATAGTTGTTTATAAAAATACATTTTTATATAACTTTTTCTACGAAAAAAGTAATTCGACGATCGTTGCCATGTCGAAGATTGTCAAGCGCGTCGGCCGATGCTGTCAATTCATCAAGCACGAGATAATTTCTAGAGATCAGCATTATATATCAGCGCTATAGAATTTTTGCGAGATAACGCGTACAATTTTTCAATCGAATTTCAAGATTTTATTTCCAAAATCGTGACAAACTCTAACATTCAAACTTGATTCCAAATGGATATGCTTTTATGACTTTATATGCGTCGATCGCGTCTTTCACACTCTCAGAACTCACCAAAATCAACAAGCACGTACATCTGGAAGCCATGATGTAAAGCTTTCGTCTGTCCTCCGGATCTGAACAATCGAAATCGCCCTGATCTATTGCAATGACTACCACTTTAAACTCCAATCCCTTCACCCGCAAAACCCAAGGGACCAAGAACCGATTCTGTTCGCAATCAAATAGGAATTCTTCCACGCGAGTTATACCGACCGGTTGATAGCCGTTCTTAACGAAAAACGTTGAAATTGCCTTGTTTATATTATCAGGCAAATATGCCGTCGTGACAAAGAATGGCAACACGCAAAGATCATTCGGTTTAATCCCCTTTGTCGAATATAAATCTATTATAACCCTTACTAAACCATTGAACGTCTTATTCGCTATGGTCTCCGGCGTTATTTTATCTGGAATATTTTGCGTGTTTACCCAATAAATGGGCGGACCATTTATATTGTGTCCCACATCGATGTTGTTCAAATATAAATCCGACAATTTAGCCGCTGCTGATACATGTGGCAATGGATTCTTATAAAATTGACTGAAGACTTTGTATATAGTTCCGGTATTCCTGATGACTCTGGATAAATTAATATGCGATTGCTTGAGAACTGCCGGTGAAAACTTCGGTATGAAAAGGGTCGCTTGATTTATATCAACCAAGTACCAGAGATCGCCGTATACTTTATTGGGTCGTGGTTCGGGGCTCAGATCCTGAGCCCGCTGATTCAATCGCCTGTAGTAGTTCTTCTGAGTTATATAGAAGTCTTCGTTGTATTCAGTTTTGCGACACGTCTCGATATTGGCGAAGGTATTCGAGACGATCGATTCGTTGAATGCCAAACAGATCGCCTCGCATTCGTCCATGTAGATGTGGCGATATTTTGAGCGATTGTTTTGAAGGAAGTCTTCTCGGGCTATAAAAAATCTCGTCGTGTCCACGTAGTCTGATATCTTCAATGCTTCCAATTTATGTCGAAAATCAGCCCTTTAAAAGAAGGTCAATCAATCAGAGCGCTTTTAAAAATGTAGATGATGAAAATATCAGGGCTTCGAACCGTTATTTTTTTCATTTCGGTTTACGTTCCGGTTCAGTTTGAACCATTTATATCGGTTCGGCTACGATTTTCTTACCGAGAAAAATAACGGTTATTCCAAAATAAACATTCTACATAAATAATAATATTCAATTTACTCTCTTACATAATTGATTTTTTTGGGAGGTTAGGGGGTCTTTTGTTTCGTTTCACATATAGACCCTATGTTCTAAATGTCAGGGTTGTCAAATTAGATTTTTTCACCACGGCCACGAGCCACGGAATAGGGCACATCCCTAGACAAAGAAATCCAATGGTGTCAGATCTGGAGACCGTGTGAGCCACGGAATAGGGCACGTCCCTAGACAAAGAAATCCAATGGTATCAGATTTGGAGATCATGCGAGCTACGAAATAGGACACATCCCCAGACAAAGAAATCCAGTCATGTCAGATTTGCACATTTTGTGTGACTTGGGAAGCTTAGTTCTTTCGTGCTATTACGACCACAGATTAAATTTCTATGATGATTTAAAGGTGAAATTTTGGATATTTTTCTAAAATGTTGAAAAAAAAAATCTATTTCGACAACCCTGACACTTATGACTAGGGAATCCAATCCCGGGATCCCGGACAGTTTTAGGTACTTAAGAATCCCGGGATTAGAAAACGTAATCCCGAAAATCCCGGGATTGAAATTTTTATCTAACAGAAATCGTACACCTCACCAACACGATGAAGGCTACCAAATCGAGACATTCCCGACGAAATCTGGACGCTTGGAAACAGTGGCAGTAATTACTAATTGGCGAACTTAGGCGACGCATAGGAGCAGTGACAGTCTAATCTATGTATACATACATAGCGTACATGTATGTTTTTCAAATTGTTATATTAAACTTTCCCTACCGGTGATGTATTTACTACACCTCGACTCTGATAATGATAATATCGATATGAAATATAATAGATACGGGGTTCAAATTTTTTATATACCTCCGTAATATAATTACGAATCACATTAAAGTATTATAGTATATAAGTGTTCATCTGTAGCGACGGAAATAAATAATTTGTCGGAAAATCGGGAATTTTGCGACTTTTAGTCTGTGTCTCAGCAGAAAGGAATTTTATCAGTCACATTGATGGTATTATTTGAAAATGGGGGCTCATATGGTCATCAATTCGAACTAGCATTTAAATATCTGATGACGATACCTCCAACGAGTGTGGAGGATTTTCAGCAGCAAGTTGCTTGACTTCCAAAATCAGATCCAGACTAAATGACGAAGCACTAATGTTTAATGTTAATGTTACTTCGGGCATATTTTCAAAATAATATTTGAATTTTTTAGTGTTTTATTTATCTATTTTTGAATTGTATTTTTATCTTTTCTTAAATAAATAAAATTCTTTGGCCTTCAAGTGTTTTTTTATATTGAACAAATGGACTTATTAGTAATTTTTGATAAAATTCATCAAGGTAATTTCTTAAAATATTGAAAATCCCAATCCCGGGATCCCGGGATTGTATAATGAAATCCCGGGATTGAAATTTTGGCTCGGGATTGGATTCTCTACTTATGACACAGGGCCTATGTATAAAACGTAACAAAAGACCCCCCAATCCCTCAAAAAATGTCGGTCCATATGCAAAACATCCTATATATTAATTGAATTTAGTAAAATAAAGGAATTGGCTGGAAGCTTGGGAGTCCCAGCTTGGAATAGTTAGCAATAAGTAGCAAATTGAAATCTGGAATTTAAATTTTCGGATTCAATTCCGGTTCGAAGCCCTAGAAAATATTGGCAAATTTATACTAACCTTATTCCAGGCCAATAGCAAATATACAGCGCTCTATTATTTTCATCCAGGAGACCATTTTCGTATAAGAATTGTAATTTGTGTAAAACCAAGAGTGTTTTTCCAGTTCCAGCGGCTCCATGGACGATGGTTGGTTTACCATCATCAGAAGGCTTTATGTATAACAAACTTACCTGTTGTTGAGATAACAACGCCAACATCCCTTCGTGAATTTCATTCACAAATATTCCAGAGCTCAGTATTATAAACCTGTGAATAAATTTTACGTTAATATTTATATGATAATATAATCATGATGATCTTTCTCACCTTTTAAACAGTGCATCAAAATGAGATTTTTCGATAGATCTACCGCATAGGACGCTCTTATAGAACCACTTGTTGAATTCTTGTTGGTCGGATAGCGTATCTATAAAAGCATGCTGATCAGATTCAGTCTCCCATCGTCTAACTTTGTTGCCTTTCGGATCTGTGGTCCATTTTGACAAGAACGGCCAAAATATATGGCAATGGAGATTCTCAATGGGTATATCACAAGTTTGCTTAATAATTTCCAAGTGGTCTCGTAGCTGATGCTGTCCAGATCTTTTATTGTTTTTGACAGAGATGGAATCACTGACTACGAAACCCATTGAGCAATCATCACACGTTGATTTGACCTCAATCAATGTACAGTAATACTTTCCTAAATTTGAAAATACAGATTGATTTATAACATTCGGATTATATATGTATATCAGAGCTGATATAAATTGATTAAACTTTTACCTTGGTATATATTGAATACGACCAGGTCGTGCTCTTTTGACATGATCTTTCCTTCTCTGCTATTCCTGTGCGATCTACCCGCATAGCAAATTCCTTGAAAGCATGATTGCCATAAAGGATCATTGTTGGTTTCGTCATTGATGTTCTTCGGTAGTTGTATATTACAAATGCGCTGATATGAAATTTCTTCGGCTTTACAGGCTTGATCTTCACCATGTTGGATGAATTTATTTGGAACCGAATAAGAACATACTTCGTCGTCGCCTTCTGGCAGAGGAAATTCTCTTTTTATATAGCTAAAAAAATATTTAACATATAAGTTATTCAATAGTATGGAAATATAATGTGGTCTATAGAAACGGTGTCTTAAATAAATATTTTGATTATCTTGAGTGACGAAAATCTCCATATTTGTATGAATAATTAACAACTATTTTAATCAACAAACAAGATATTTGATATTAATATGCAATGGATTTGCATGACTAATTGCATTGCAACACACGATCATTGTACAAAGTTATTGCGTTCAAGATCAAGTTAGGTGTCAAAATCGCTATCATCACGAGGAGACCAAATAATTATAGTGTTTTGGTTGTGTTAATTACATCACGATTCAATTATAGTTCAGAAAAACAATAAATCTTCTTATTTTTATGACCAGACATAACCCGGATCGAAACAATCAATCTGAAATATGGATACTGCCAATTCCCCAAAAGAGTTTTTACTGTCTTGAAATGAACCCAACTCTTTATAATGAGATTCTAAGATCCAAGATTCTAACGGACAGAATCAATCAACGACACTGATTGATTCTGTCCGTTTTTATAATATAATACTAAGTTGTCTAATCCCTATTTTTTTCGTTATCGCTTAAACATTGGGCCGACCCAATCGGCATAAGCCCGCAATAAAATAAAGACAACAATATTTTCGACTGATTATAAAATTTAAACAATCTTCTTATCAGCGGTCCGAAAAGCGGACCAGTTGGACATACAAGACCACTACGTTCTCTTTTAGGGCTTTTTACGGCATTTTCAATTATATGTACGATCACGAAAGCATCGTAGCATCCAGACACTTTTTAACATAGTATTTTTTTTAAACAGTAACCGCCATCTATACGTTAGGTCGGGTACTTTTGTAACTTTGTATATTATTTTAAAACATACATTATAATTGAATAATATTAGTTAACTTCAAAAATAATTTGAATTTCCGGGGGGAAATTAATTTATTAATGAAATAAATTTGATATTTAAATGTTAGTTCGAGTTGATGACCGCGTGAGCCCTCATTTTCCTACTTAATATAATAATATAATACCATTCAATGTGCCTGATAAAATTCCTATCTGCTGAGACACGGATTAAAACTCGCAAAATTCCCGATTTCCCGACAAATTATTTATTTCCGTCGCTGCAGATGAATACTTATATACTGTAATACTTTGATATGATTCGTAATTATATTACGGAGGAATGCAAAAATTCTGAACCCCGTATCTATTATATTTCATATCGATATTCCCATTATTAGAGTCGAGGTGTAGCAAATACATCACCGGTAGGAAGAGATTAATATACCAATTTGAAAAACATATATGAACTATATACATAGATTAGACAGTTACTATCCCTAGACGTCGCCTATTTCTAAGCGTTCAGATTTCGGCGGGAATGTCTCGATTTAGTAGCGTTCATCGTGCTCGTGAGGTGTATGAATTCTGTTAGATAAACATTTCAATCCCGAATTTTTCGGGGTTACATTTACTAATCCCGGGATTCATGAGCATCTAAAACTGTCTGGGATCCCGGGATTGGATTCCCTACTCGCCACTGAAGGCCAATTTTACAAATATCATACTAATCTCAATATTATCATGCATTTTTGCGGAAGAGCATTGTTTTTAATATCTAATAATATCGTATTTTCAGGCTTCCTGACGAATGAAACATTAACAAAAATCATGCATGTATGGAGTTTCATAGCAATCGATAACTAACTACATTTTTTTAATGATGCATTACATAATCTCAGATTGTTTTAAAGACACACAATCGTTTTTAAAATCCAATACAATTTGATTAATTGCAGATGTAGCTTAAAATTATGCTCCGATTAGAGAGATTTTCGATCAAATCAATCCTTATTCTGCGCGAGAATTGAAAAACTGATCACGATAATGCTATCCGTTCGTATAAACAACTTAACAGCGCAAATTTCACATATTCACCAATGTCGTTTTAGCACATTTATTTAGTGTTTTTCGCGATGTATATAATACACAAAACAAACATCTAATAAGTTCTGCAAGCGTCGTATTATGACAATGCGTCATGTCGCCTATTTTTATCGTGCAAATTCCTCGTTTAATCCCGGCATTTATCGTCTTATATTTGCCAATTGGTCTTCGGGGCTTCCCTGTTGAATGTTTTTCTCACGTGAAATGCGAGCAGCAGTTTTGCAATGTGAGAAACTAGTTTTGAATCCGATATGGCTGCGTATGTAATTTCGCTACGATAACGCTAGCTGACGCTAATTGATAACTCAATATCCAGTGATTTAATCTGCTGGTGATATTGATATGATAGAATGTTGATAATGGCAATATGCATCTTTGGTGATCGATTATTTGCGACAGATTTAACTACTGATGCATTTAGTATAGATAAAGTGTTATTTTTGCGCTGAAAATTATTTTTATAGAACATCGATCATCATCAATTTTGTACTGTCCGAGTTTTAATCAAAAACTTCTAAACACAGTCAATAAATAAATGTTTTATCGAACGTATTCCTACGTCAATCATAACTTTTTATATCAAATATATTTTTTAACTACAGAACCTCGATTATCCGAATTGTTCAAAATAAACCAAAAAAATATATGCTGATTTGCATGTGGAAAATTGTGTCCACTTTTGCTCACGTACGTGATGGATTACACATTACAAAGTTTATTAAATGTCTAATATCAGAAGATGGAAGCTATGAGCGGAAAGTTATGAAAAAATCAGAAAATACAGAAGTTGAAGAACGTATTTTTCTGTGGATCATACAAAAATGATCAACTGGACTACCAGTATCTGATCAATCATTGTGTGAAAAAGCAATATTTTTCAATACAAAATTAAATGGAGATTCCACTTTTAAAGCAAGTTCGGGCTGGCTTGAAAAATTCAAAGGACGACATGGCATTAGGGAACTTGAAATTCATGGGGAAAGCTTCCTACTGACATACCTTCAGCTAACATATTCATTGAAACATTGAAGCTATTTGCGGAGAAGGAAGGATTCGATGAAGAGTTTATATACAATGCTGATGAGGTTGGTTTAAATTAGAAAAAAAAATCCAACAAATCTTTAGTATCAAGACGTGAAAATATTAGAGTGTCCCATAAGTTTCTTTCGTTTTCATATTAAGAAAAAAATAAACAATAATTTTTACTACATCAAAATTTATTGAATAATATGTGATCCATTCTGTTCTATAAGCATTTCTCCATCTCTCCGGAAGCCTCATAATGCCTTCACAATATTTTGTTGAATTGATCGTTTCACCTTGCTGAAGTAGCTCATAATAAACTACCCCCTTCCAGTCCCACCAAATGCATAGCAAAACTTTTTTTGGATGTAGACCAGATTTAGCTACAGTTAAAGCTTCTGTACCCTTGGTCCGAGACCGTTTACGTTGGATATTCTCATAGAGTATCCAACTTTCATCTCCAGTGACAAGTCTCTTGAAAAAAGGTTGGCTATTGTGTCGTTGGAGAAGAAGATCGCATGTTGAAATACGCTGAAGTTTATTTGAGTCAGTCAGTTCATGAGGAAGCCACACATCTGAACGATTGATGTAGCCCAATTTTGTCAGATGATTATGGACGGATGTTTGTGGAATTTCTAACTTGTTAGCTATTTCGCGAACAGTATATCGCAGGTTTTCTTCGACCATGGCTATGATTAGATCTGTGTTCATTTGCGAAAGAAACTTATGGGACAACCTTATACTTTACCTGGGTACAAAACTAGTAAAGAACCTGTCAATATAATGGTGTGTGCAAATGCAGCAGGCAGACACAGACTGCCATTGTTTGTCATTGGAAAATCAAAGAACCCCAGATGGAAAATCAAAGAACAAGATCGAGAATATGAAGGAATATGAATCGGGAATATGAAGTCCACAATTGGAAGCCAAGATTAATTTATTATGAAGGATTTATATCATAAGCGAGTGTTTTTAAACGCTGGTCAGACGATGGTGTCCGAATGAAGCCTCAAGTCTTGGGTCTTGGGTTCAAATCTACAGGAGGCGTGGTTGGCGGCCACATTTTTAAAAACATATATACGCCATGAAAAACTATGTCAAAATGGTTGGCAATGGTCTCATAAAAGGGATCGCTAAAAGCCACTGATATAATATAATTAGCGAATGGCGATTCGGAAACCTTTTATCAAGCATGAAGGCACGAAATACAAGGAAAATTTTAACAAAAACTCATTTTTACACAATCGAATTATATAAACGAACATTGCCTGAATTAATATGACGAAAGTCGACAAAAATATGCAGAATTTATGCGAAATCGCTAACGAATAAAATCGCCTTAACCCGTCGGCGACTTATTTTTCGCTTTATCTTAGAATTCTATTTATCGAGCAAACAATCACAGATATGAATGTGTGCAATTAATTAACATTTTTTAATTAGACACTGCCAAGTATAGTCATTTCGCATGACAGATGACAATATTAATATTGAAATGATTTTTTAGCCTTGGGAAATGCGATAAGCCGTATTTCCAATTTTCTTATCGCATTTCCTAAAATCACAAGGGAATAAGCATTGTACTAATCATAATTAATGTGAATAGATTAACAGTAATTGGCGCAATGCGATTTGTCGGCACATTTGAAGATCAACACAACAATGCTTATTAATTCATAACGTTGTAAATACGATGGTTAAGCGAAGAATAAAAATGAAATGTTTACAAAAGTTATGTAAGAATCAAAGTTAATAAGGCTCAAATAACGGCAATACAATGAAGACAATTGTCTTTCAAAATAAAAGCAATGACGTGATAAATAAGACTGGATACATAAATATGATTCTGCCTTGATCGTCCGAGATGATCTGTGAAATTAGGCAGTTTGAATATGAGTTGGATGGCGCTCACGATCTGGGAGTGTCTGATCTTGTGCTAAATCGCCTTAATATAGGAAATATATAGTTTTTTTTATAGTATCTCAAAACTGTTAGTATCTTTTGAAGTAACTAAAATAACTATAGAAATTATTTTCTTAATTAACATACAGATGCCATAAAATATCTCATTTAATCAATAATAAAAACGGAAATTCATGTCGCAAATACATCCGATAAAATGACACACAATACAAATTCCTGGCGATTGATTACTCAGAAATGCGACACGAATTAGCACTACACCTAGGAAATATTCTCGCAATATTATGACAAATTTTCAGTAGCTTAAAATGCATTTTGCGTCATATAAAACCACAAGATTCAACGATCAAAGTGAGGCGCCCTCGTTTGGTATTTGGCTAGCGTTGATAACACAATTCCAAGAAATGTTTTTACTAATAAGGTGTACATCAACATTTGAAAACTATGACGTTTGATTAAAACAAACAAACATCCTGAAACACGTACGATTCGCAGAATTGCTATTATAGCAATATGGCGCAAGAAACGCTCATCGGCGTGCATTGTCTTAAGAACTGTTGATTGATTCTTGAATCCATTATTATGTTCTCAATAATGGATATTGATCATTGGACTTGTTTAAAGACCATCGAACAAAAGCTTGCATACCTGCCAATAAGCCCACTTGAAATTCAATGTAAATCTATTAGATAGATTCCAGTTGTTGATTTTTTAACGAAGTTAAATGTAGACATAATGCTTTATAAATATCGATAGATGGGATTAATGGGATTATTAATGAATATTATCAACTTCATCTCATTGTAGCATCAGATTAATTGAAAAAATCAACTAATTCAAGGGTCATTCATGATTTATTGCAGAGATCGACCATGAAAAAGAGAGGATCTTCTTATTTTTTGAAGTCATAATTTAGATGGTAACTACTAACGAATTTCGTTTTATTCAATCTTTTTGGAAGCAGACTAAAATGCAAAACTGATATTCAAATAAAATTTTCCTCAACACAATAATCGGATTTCATCTGAGAGAGTATTTTAAAGACCAATTACGCAGGGGTTCATCAATAATTTTAATCGCCAAGTGACCACGAAAAGACGGGGATTAATTCGGGCCATGATTTAAAACTACATATAATACTTAAGGGTACCTCTAGGTAGTAGTAACCTGTAGTAACTCAATCATCTTGAGTTCGAATCCCACTGGAGATGCGGCTGGCAACCGCATTTTAAAAAATATATATATGCCATGATAAACCGTGTCAAAATGGTTGGTAATGATCCCATAAAAGGGATCGCTAAAAGCCACCTCAAAAAAATACACTTAAACCCTTTTTTTTTTTAAAAAGAGAAAAGGCGTTCAATGGATTTTAAAAATCGCATAACTTTGAAACAGATATTTGAATTAGTGTTGATGATTTATTTCCTATTTTATCCAAAATATCTCTATATGTACTTTTTTAAAATAAAAAAACCGCATAACTTCAAAATCGCACAAAAAAAAAGTCGCACAAAAAGAAGTTTGAGCATGAAGTGTTAAAAGCATCAAGTGTTAAGAGACGTGCTCACATCGTTGGCACGTGCCAATGATATTCGAATGCAGACCTTGGACAAAATTTAGCGTCGTCGCACTATGCTAAAATTAAGATTGTCTCAAGCAATAAGTTCGATTTTAATTAACAATTGGTTTGGTGCACTATGAAAATATTGTCATATCATAACACCAAATTGATATTTAAATACATAAATATGATATTATTACGCTTATCTAAAGCATTTCGCCTTAAACGCTCCTCGGTGCCATAAATGCCGATAATTGCTAATGAATAATCATTCTCGGTGTGTTTCAAGCGTGATATAATTTTCAGCTGAAATTGATCTTATTCCGACCGAGACGAACACTGACGACTATTCGCTTTCGCCAAATTTTAATTCCAAAGATGTTACTATTACAAAAGATCACAAATCCAAAACCAGAATCTTCTACGGGCCTTGACGAACCTGTTTATTCTACTGATATATGACTTGGATCAATATGAACGTATTCTCTTGGTTTTGATCAATATTTTTAAACAGTAGATACATCAGGCTATTTTATATTCCATGTGTCGCTTTTAACCTTTTGACTGCGAGAGATATTATAATTTGCGTAAAAAGTTGTTTGACGTATATATTTTATTGCCTGTAAGCGACTCGTGTGTCACATATACCACACGCTGTCCTACGGGATCGTTTACGGATTTTGAGCATTTCTTGTTCAGGGTTGTCACAACATATTTTTGTTTATATTATATACACGCCATTAAAATTGATACCAATACAAAAAGTTATTAGGTATTCTGACCAATGCATCAAAAAATAGATTCAGTTGCCGTAACAAAGATCATTCAATGGCAGAGGCGTAGCTACCAAGGGGCTAGGCGGGGCAGTGCCCCGGGGCCCTCAAGCTCAGGGGGCCCTCGAATCCTTACCAGAAATCTCGATCGAACTGAACTTTTGGAAATGTATCCCATTTTCAAAATAAATTTGACAGGTTGCAACCCCACTTTAATCATGACAACTCAGTTGAGAGAAATTCATAAGTTATGCCTACGGAATTCCCCTTAATTCTTTCTGTAGGTTGGCAGTGTTGTCAATCACAAAAAAGAGTTTAAAATGCTTTCGCGCGCGGCATCGTCATTTTAGCTCATTTCCGTGAATCCGATTGCCGACGACATTCATGAATACGTATTAGTGCTTAAGCCATCGCCAGAACACATAATGAGTCAGTTATTCTCTTTCGTGTTTGCCTCTTCACTTCACTAATCGTTTTTGGTGATAACATTCCAGCGATAAAACCGAACTTTTATTGCCCTCGAAACATTTATCAACAAGTAAATCGATCTACACGTTTTTTTAATGTATTCTTTACACTTTTCAGTGATTTTCAACCATTGTATTTTTTAATAATAAAACTATTTAAACCATCGCTAATACACACAATGAAAGGTCGATCATTCTGTATTAGAGTAATGGGAGTCGAAAGCACTTGTTCTCAACATATTTTTTTTTAACAACAATTTTATAAGTTTATTAAAAAAATACAAAAAAAATAAAATTTTCAAAAGAAAAATTCACAAAAAATAGTATAACAAAAAAAAAAAGATTTTCTAAGTTCGTTGTCAAATAACCTTCTTCTATGTTTTGGATCCATGTTTTGTAAATGGTTTTGTGTCTGGGAGCGCGGTAGGCATAGGTCTAATCCGGCGCGAAGTTTATTTGCACTCATGTGCTGCAGCGACGAAAGGATTGACGATGTGCGCGCGCGAAAGCGTTAAGTAGCTTAGCATTTTTAAAGTATTTGTATATTTCATATTTTTATTTGATAAAACCTAATCAGTTTACATAGCAGTGGGGCCCCATTTTTTAATTTGCCCCAGGGCCCTTGGTTACCTAGCTACGCCACTGTTCAATGGGCAGACCTGATGTTCTGTGTTGAATTTATTTAAAAATAAAGCAAAAACACTAAGATCCATTCAAATGTGAAGACATTCTTGGATTTACTAATATACATAATAATTTTAAGGTATTAGATCATTTTTTCTACGAATGAAGATGGCTTCATTTGACGCGTTTTTGAGAGCGGGCGTCACGTTTTTAAATGAATTTATGCACAAAAAAAAAGATTTAAGCTTCATCTTCAGATCATTTTATCGTCTTTAATCTATTCAAATCGACTTATCCTCATATGAAGTATGGCTATTAAATAACGAGACTAGGCTTGTATGGATTGATTCAACGATTGGGGAATAAAAATATCATTTTTACCAAAATTGAAGAGAGCTAAACAAATCAAGTTCAAATCTAAGGTAATTTCGATGGTTTCTTTGGCGTTATGAACATAATTTTGAAATAGTGTGTTTCAAATGGATGTTTTTTGTATATTAGAAGATATATATATAGGATAAATGGCCTATAACTTATGAAACCTGGCTGGTCCAGGACCAGGAAGACTAAAAAGAAATAGAACAAATGCGAGAAAAACAATAAGCAAACTCCACTTCGTATCTTCCAAATCGCCGAACTGGGAGGATCAACCTGAAATAGGAAACCAACCTCATCTAGTCTTGAATTTGCTTGGGTAAGTTACTCATGGACAGAGAAATACCCTCAATTCGTAGTTGGTATAGAAACGAATCCAAAATGCACTAAGGTATCACGTAAAACTTCGCCCTAGCCCGGTAACGTCTTTACAACGAAAAGGGGGACTAAACGCCCTCTGGATGAACAAAGCGCCCTTCGAATCTCGGAGGTCATGCTACCTTCAATATCGACCGAATGAGGAGGTGAATGTATGGTATAGATGAAATGGATATAACCCCTTTCTGTGAATGAATATTGAAGAGGCCCATAGTTCTGCAGTAGAAAATATTACTCATATCTATGAAGATCATGCGATTTAATAAAAGAGATTTTATTTTATTCTTACTTTTGGATTTCTTCGTCGATCGGTACTCCCTTATCATCCCCGTAGTGTCCTTCTGCGGTAGGTAAATCCTTTCTGCCAAGATTTCCTGTTCCCATTTAAGTGACATTTAAAGACGGCAATATTTATTTACAACTCATAATCGAAATACTATCACTGATTTAACAATCTAAATTGTTGCAAATTTTTATCGCTATCGGGAATGTCATAAATTCGACCAAATCGAAGAACTTGCGCTTATGTAAACTGCATGATTTCGCTTGTGGTATTACAGCGCGTCGCACGTCCCTAATCGCGATGATTTTACAGCTTTTACGACGTTTTACACCATTGTTGACCCATAAAGATAAAATCAGCAAAATCGAAACTACACTAGGATGATCACCAAACGTGTTCTAAACACCTGACACGAGACGAGCGACGAAGTCGCTCACCAAATCCATACTGATTGCTGATGACGAACGTCACTGCCTTACAATAATCCCCATAGAGACTTTGAACGAAAAAATAAGAACATCGTCTATTAGACAAATATTTAATAAAAACGCTTAAGTTGCTGATGATGAAACTCAACAGCTTAGCTGATACGGACAACCACCGGATATATTAGATTGTAGCATTCAGGAAATCGTATAAAAGCGATATCTCCGATTACTACATAAACATATAACCGCAATTAAATAAGGTTTTATTGCACATTATTCGATAGCACCTTGAAAATGTGTCAAAAATTACATTTATTGAACAATTTACAAGTGTCATTTTTTAACGCGAAAAACGCGAGCATACAGCAGTAATAAATTTGCCCGTTTTTAACTACCCTGACCCCTTGAAGTCCAGATTTTTTTTAGAAAGGAATACTTGATGGAATAGTGAGATATACATACACAACAGTAGGTTTCATATTATAGAATTAACGTCATAAACACAATGGCCATAGCAGTTATAAATAATTAAAACCCTTTCACCGTCATCGAACGTATTCCATGATGATTTTTGAAGCGTTTTAACTATGCTTTGCTAGCTACAAAGTCTTCTTTTTTGTTATCTCCTTGTATAATATCTTTGCTTTCATGGCCAATGTGGTGCATATGTACTATATACTTAAACCTTTTCTTGTGCGGTAGATGCGTTCCGGGGAAAATCGCACAAAAAAAGCTATGACTTGCATAGAAAAAGTGAAGATGCGTGAATTTTAAAAAACGCATAACTTTGAAAAAGCTATATAAAATATATCCAAAATCGCACAAAAAAAGTTAATAGAAAATAAGGCAATTAAAAAATAACATTTTTGGTAATATTTTAAGGATGTCTAGCATCTGTCATCTCAAATGTTAGAGATCCACTAGAGATATAATAATTATTTTAATTACAAACTATCGTTGTTGTATGATAGTTTTCGTTGCAATTTTCGATTACTCAAAATCGCTCTCTTCTTCGGAAGAAATAGTATACCCAGTGTCAATGTCATCATTGTTCTGAGTTTCTCTTTCCAACAATATAATTCATAATTAGTAGATATCACTGTAGTCTCTAAAAAAAATTAAAAAATGGCGACTGTTTAAAAAATTTCAATCAAGTAATTTTTTGGCCTTATTTTGTCACAGTTTTAATTATTTTTTAAATAGTTACAATGTCAACTGTGTTGAAAAAAGTAGTTTCGATCACTAAAACAGCTGTAACTCCGTAAGTATTTGAAATTTTGGAAATTCCTTTGAATGATGTGTTTTTAAAAGTCGAAACATTGAAAAAAATGCAAAGAAAACAAAATCATTTTTTTCAAAATTCTAAACTAAAGTTGTTATAATTCAACGATAGCAAATGCAATATGATTTAAACAGACCATTTTTTCTAAATGTTGATGATTTATTTTCTATTTTATCCAAAATATCTCGATATGTACTCTTTATGATATAAAAAAGAAGAAAAAAACGCACAAAAAGAGTGTACTTGTATTGGCATGTCGGACTATAAGGGGTGCCGGACTAGACAGCGACCAGATTACCACAGGTCTGCTATATTTAAAAAAAATATGCCTATTAATTAATTGTACGGATTAAGACATTTAAATTATTATAAGTAGTATTTACTTATAAGAAAAAATATTATAAGTAAATATATCGTACGTAACGTAAAAATACGTCCTTAACGCATTCGCGGACACGTCTGCAATCGCTGACGGATTTGTAACGTTCCTACACATCGCCAGTTGTGTTTAAATCACGATCTTAGTATGCCGATTACTCATTAGGATTACATTTTGGTTATAATGTATTTTTTAAAAACAGATCCTGATGATGAATATGTTCCATATTCTGATGTTGACTCGGATGATTACTCTAGTGCAGGTATTCTTAAACTAATGTAGTCCGTGGACTCTCTCTGGAAAAACCTTTATATTTGGCGGACCCCTTCTTGAACAACATTTTTTTGTTGATCCCATCGCAAGAGCTGTTTTTCCTGACTATCATTATGACAGTCTGGCGACTGAGATCTTCAATTTATGCTGCCAGTATTTTTTTATAATTTCACACACCCCAGTTTAAGAACCTCTAATCTAGTAACATTCAGAAATATATGCACGTCGATAGTGACAGGAAGTCTAAAAGCGAAAATCGTAAGGCGTGAGAAGAGACACGAGACAATTTCTATGTTCATGAATTGCGTCGCTAATCCGTGTCCGCGAATGCGTTAATAGAAACCGCATACCCGTTCGATCTGAGCAGGTCCACTATTTTTCATAGCCACTCGTTGATCTAATCACGATTAGCTTTTAACGTCATCTTGAAATTAACGTATTGCTATTAAATATTTGATAGATACAATGGAGCAAATTTGATAGAATCTAGTCTGGCGAATTTTGTACACTTTTAAGTTTGATAAACGCGCACGAAGAATAACAAAAACTGCATATTGTTGCACAAATATCAACTGACGCAATCGATTGTATCATAGATTTTTTAACGTCATTTATAAATCTTGTAACAAAGCATCCGACTTAAACCGTATCGACTTGCTTGATATAAATTTGATAAAATATCTGATCATCAACATATGAATGATTCATAAGTAAAACACTAATTGGCAAAAGGGCTTTGAACCGGAATTGAACCGAAAATTGATAACCGATAAAACCGTTATTTTTGTCAGGGCTAAAACCAGAACTGAACCGATTCCAAATTATCGGTTTTATGGATTTGGTACACGTCTTACGCGAAGACGAATTTGATTGATTCTTGTACAGAATTTACTTTAATTATGCTCAATCTGTTAATTGTCCTATTAAATGAATAATTCAGATAATATTGTTGGGATCGGATATATAAGGATGCGTACGTAAAACATTTTTGACAATAAATTATAATATTTTATTGAGGAACTTCAATCAGTACAAAATAATGAGTATATTGGGAAATATTATAATAATGAATGAATCGGTTTTAGTATAAATTTTCCTCTGCTTCAATGAAATATTATTTAAATTATTGTGGTTGAAAATTTTTATAAACAGATAATACAATATAATAGAGCACACATTTATGATTTTCTAAATTTTTTTTATAGTCTTTCACACAAAAAAAATTAAAAAAAAACACAAAAAAATGTTAATTCTCAGTCTTTAAATCCAGCAATTCACGATGTATTCCACACTACAGTCATTTAGAATCGCCAGACCAAGCGTTACCAATTTAATTGTCGAAGCAATTTAAATTAAATATTTTGATTGTAAATTTGTTATCAGCGTGGTCCAAATCATGATCCGAATGGCTCCTCATTTTTTCATGACCACTTATCGTTTCAAATGATTGCTACGCTTCGTTCTTAATTTCATTTGTTTTAAATAACAATATTGCATCCAAATTACGCGATCAAATCACAAACAGACCTGAATACGTCCTTGTTTTCTTATGGCCACTCACTGTTTCTAATTGTTGCTGGAAATCCCTTTTTTCATTTTGCCTTTCATCATATAGTTCTTTCTTCTCGATCGTGGTCCTCATCGCTGAGGGTCTCTTACCTGATGCTGTCCTGACATGATCAGTCCACCAGTTTAGAGAATCTTCTTCTCCTTCACTTCCCTTCCAGGCCACTGATTACAAACAATTGTTCTAGGCTATCCTCATTGCTACGTGAAACGTATCCAAAGAAATAAATAATCCATTATAAGCAAGGATTGGCTAGAGTCGAACCATCGAAGATTAATTCCCAACGGATAGACACATTGGTGCGTCTATCTGTCCATGAGACTCGGAGCATGTGTCTCTAGTGCCACATTACGAAAGCATCAATGTTTTTCTTTTTTGCTGGAAGCTACTCAAGCTCCGATCTTTTCAGATTTTGTCCAGTTTATCTCTATAGTGCTTTGTCTAAATAAGTGGAGAGGAAATCACAGACCCTGCGATGATACTCCTTTTGGGGTTAATGTTGGACAGCTTTTTGCTACCAATAGACAATCTTTCATTCCACTCATAAAGAGCCCTTTTCATTATACATTCTCCGTAAATAGTCAGGGAAGAGTATTAAACCCTGTCCTACACCTTTCTCAATGGGAAAAACAGCAGTGTTCACGCCATTTATTCTTGTTTTGGGTGTTGGGTGTAAAATCCATGAATCAATTTTATCAGATTGGATGGGAGTCCCATCTCCATAACTACCTTCCATAGATATTCCCAGTTCACGCATTCAAAAGCTTTCTTACGAGTATAATCAATAAAGCTTATGTCTTTATGTCTTTGTCTCCCAGTTTTTAACATCATGTAATGTCGGATTATAAATATTTTCTTGTTCGAGGATGCAATATTCGTTTGCGTGCAAGTATTTCAGATTTTGAGATTAACCATCTCCTGATTATCTGTTAGATCTTATACTTTTACATCTTTAGGTGGAATAGTTTCCCACTGTTTTTCAGTTCAATATTTTGAGCCTAACAAAAAATAAGCTTACTGTTATAGTATGACGTTGGTAACACTTGGTCTGATCAATCTTGTATATATCCGTACAGACCCAAAACACATTCAAAATATAAATTAGTCAAAAATTTATGCCAAATGGATACGATTTTATAACTCGTTGCGTATCAATAGCAGTCTTCACACTCTCAGAGCTCACCAAGATCAACAAGCATGAACATCTTGAAACCATTACATAAAGTTTGCGTCTGTCTTCCGGATCCATGTAATCGAAATCACCCTGATCTATTGTAGCAATAACAACTTTGAATTCCAAGCCTTTCACACCCAGAACCCAAGAAACTAGGAAATTATTCTGCTCACAGTTGGAAAAATCTTCAGCACTGCTTATGCATACCGGTCGGTAACCATCTTTTACGAAGAATGGTGATATATGTTCGTTTATGCTATCAGGTCTATACGTCGTTGTCGTGAAGAATGGCAGAACGCATATATGATTTAATTTGATTCCTTTCGTTGAATACAAATCTATGATTACTCTCACGAGTGTATTTAAAGTATCGTTCTTCGTGGTTTCCGATACTGAATCAATAATATCCGTATTAGCCCAATATACAGGTGGACCACTGATATCATGTCCTAAGTCGATTTTCTGCAAACAAGCCTTGGAAAATGTACAAAATGCCGACGGAGACATTTTGAAAAATTGTTTAAATAGCTTGTATATAGTTCCGGTGTTTCTGAATACCTTGGAGAAGACGATGTGAGGCTTGATGAAGATATTCGGCGAAAAGTTCGGGATGAAAAGTGCGATCTGATTAATATCAACCATATACCATAAATCTCCATATAATTCATCGGTCTTCTCATCCTTATGGGATGATGATGGATAGTGATTTTTTTGAATGGCATAAAATTCTTCGTCGTAATCTGTTTTGCGACAATTTTTTATACTGGTGAACATATTGGCAATTATCGACTCCTTGAATGCTAAGCATAGTCCTTCGCATTCATCCATGAAGATATGACGATACTTGGAACGATTTGGAAGCTCATTATCCATCATTATGAAATATTTATACGTGTCTACGTACTGTGATATCTTCAATCTATCCAATCTCCGTCGAAAATCGGCCCTTAAAAATACAATCGATTAATCACAACAATTTTATTCGTCTTATTTGCATCATATATCGGTTGAATTCTCACCTTATTCCGGGCCAGTAGCAAATATATAACGCCCTATTGTTTTCGTTCAAAAGTCCCTTTTTAAATAAGATGTATAATTTATGCAACACCAATAACGTCTTTCCAGTTCCAGCTGCTCCGTGTATAACGGTAGGACTTCCATCATCGAAAGGTTTCATATATAACAAACTAACTTGCTGTTGAGACAATATTGCTAGCATCCCTTTATGAATTTCGTCCACAAAAACTCCAGAGCTTAGAATAATAAATCTATAAAAGAACATAATAATAACTTGATATGTAATACTAATTGCTATATTAATAAAAACTTCATGTATCGAGGGTCATCTAGAAAGTAAGGTTATAAGGGATCGATGAATTGTTGGCACACTTGGCATGTAGGGGAGATCTTAATGGTCAATTTGTTTGGTTCCGCGTATTTGTCGGCCATTTTATTCAGTCACAGTAAATTCTTCCGATGGAGAGGTCGTCGTGCGATTTCGCCAGCTCCGTCCAAAGTGGGTTAAGTTGATCAGAAAAGATCAGAAACCATCAGTTATTTCTGACCAACTTGTGCAAAAAATTGAATACCAAGTGCGAAATGAACGTCGTGTGACGCTTGACGACCTTCAGAAAGAGTTTCCTGGCATTTCACGAAGTCTCCTCGGTGATATTGTGTCGGAAAAACTCGGTTGCAAGAAACTGTGTGCGAGATAGGTGCCCAGAATGCTCACACCAGAGTTCCACGCTTGAATTTTTGAATCGTTTTGCACAGGAGGGAGACGCTATTTTGAACTCTATCGTAGCGGGGGATGAGATATGAGCGTGTCACTACACTAGAGCCGTATCGAGGGTATAAAGCGCCCGTGGCAATTATCTGGCTTACACCCCCCCCCCCCTCCAACCCCGGAAATCTAAGTTAAATAATACTATTAAAAATGTCATTTCCTTCGGTTACAATACGTATATTGACTGAAGATTTGGACATGAGAAAACTGCGCGCAAGATGGGTGCCGCGTTTGCTCAGAATAGAACAAAAACAGCGTCTCATTTGATGCAAGCCATCTATGTAAGTAAGCATCTGAGGGAGCTTCTGTGATCGTACAGATCATAGAAAATGCCGCAAAAAGCCCTAAAAAAGGACAGAGTGGCCTAAAGGTCTGTCTGTCCAATCGGTCCGCTTTTCGGACCGCTGATATGATGAATTAACGCCTCGCGATCGGACGCCACACCTGAAAATGTCTACAGAATGCGCCCGTGGCGGGTGCCTGCTTTACCACCCCCTTGTTACGGCTCTCACTGCACCCCAGAATCCAAAAAACAATCACTTCATTGACGTAATTCATATTTACCAGCCACCAAAAAAATCAAGACATCCCATTCAGCTGGAAAAGTTTTGATATCTGGAAATGTTCACCCCCGTCCCCTATTTAGCCGACTTGGCGCCTACAGATTATTACTTTTTTACTAAAAGAGTTTTTTGGGTGCCAAACGTTATTACAATATGTTAGTCTCTATCTCAATTAAATACATGCATTATTCGATGCTACATAAATATTGTAACATTGCTTTTTGAATGACCCTCATTATTAAGCGAAATTATTTTAATGATAAGACATTGCGAATTGATAAAAAATATTTATATCTAACAATGAAAGCGTTGTTAAAGATATTGTAAAATAACATATAGAAATATTAGGTCCTCCCGAAAGAAATCCATTATTTTCACAAGCTCTCGTTTGAGTTCATTCTATGTTATATCCATAAAATAATTATCATAGACACTCTCATCTCCAACATTAACAGTAGATGTTAATTTAAAATGCATTTGTTAAGGGATCAGGATGACTTTTGGATGCCGCGCGAACTGTATTTGGATTGCCAAACAAAGAAACATAATCCTGTGCATCATCGTTGTTAAGACACAAAGAACGCAACTTTTTTCTCGAAAATTATCACTGGAAGTGAGAAACAAATTGCATACGATCATGTAAAAAAATAGCTTTTAAACCTAGCAAAATGGTAGGTGCAAATGTTTATTGTCAACAATTAGTTTAAAAAAATAAAAAACAAAGTATTAAATAGAAAAAAAAATGGATTTCTTTCGGGATAACCTAATATTTAACATACTCATTCATACAATTCATTCCTACGGAAACTCAAACACCAATTGACATATAGACGTTAATTATCTTTTTTTTTTTTAAAAATCACCATTACCTCTTGAACAGTGTATCAAAATGAGATTTCTCAATTGATTTGCCACACAGGACATTCTTGTAGAACCACTGATTAAACTCCTGTTGATCGGAAAGCGTATCCATAAAAACGTGCTGATCGGCTTCCTGCGCCCATCGTCTAGTTTTTTTGCCACCAGAATCGGTCGTCCACTTTGTCAAAAATGGCCAAAATATGTGACAATGAAGATTCTCAGCGTGGACATCACAGGTCTGCTTAATGATTTCCAAATGATCCCGAAGCTGATGCTGCGCGGATCTCTTGCTGTTCTTGATGGAATTGGAATCGCTGATTATGTATCCGTTGTTTGGAACGTCGCATGTCGATTTTACTTCAATCATGGAAAAGAAGTACTTTCCTAAATACAAAATAGCAGCATATTATGCTTGACCACACTTCATAAGTCTTATCATATTCAAACCACAAGGCAATCGTCAGAAATACCTCTATATATATTGAATACAATCAAGTCATGCTCTTTGGACATGAGCTTTCCTTCTCTACAGCCTCTGTTCGATCTTCCCGCATAGCAAATTCCCTGAAAACATGCTTGCCACAATTGGTCGCATCCCAATTCTGCTTCTCTATCTTTCGGCAGTTGAACATCACATATTATTCGATGTGAAACTTCTTCTGCTGCGCATCCTTGTTTTTCACCATGTTGGATGAACTCATTTGGAATCGAATAGGAACACACTTCATCGTATCCTTTTGGAAGAGGAAACTCACGTTTGATATAGCTGAAACAAATTTAAATACAAATGGATAAGTATTTCGACTTAAATTCGATTTAAATAAATTGGCAGCGTTTTGTTAAAACATTTTTATCAGTTCGAAGGCAGGGCTATCAGCTTTGCTGTACTAAAATGACAATGTTACAGCAAAGCAACAAATATTAAGAATTTAAAGCAAGATTTCTATTTTTAACCTTGTGCCTTGTGGTATTTGTTGCTCCCGTTGATAATTTTGAACAATAAGTATTTTTTTAAATTATGTTTGAGTCATCACAATGTCAAGTATTGCAGGATGTACGAGCAATGTTGATGATAAATTACCCGATGATGAGCCATCAAATACTGGAATGACTTCAATAAAAGGATCAATAAACTGTCAGCTTTGGAAGTTTTCCTCAATCTTCTACGAATATACTGAGTGCTATCTTCTATTACGACTAATTCTTAAAACATATTTGAGTCATGAAGTTGCCAGCTGCAGTTGCACGCGGGTTCGTTCTGTTTTCGAGCCGTGGTGATGCCGAGCGATGAAATAGAGGTGATCGGGTGCTGATAGAAATACTGTCATCTTAACTAATTACTTTTATTTATGGAGAGAAAGGATACATCTATCATCTTGCGGGAAGAACATCTTCCCACAGTCAAGGCTAACCGACGACTCTCATCTGCTGCGCGGACGTGATCCAGAATAACGCGGATATCCTTAGTCTAGATGCAATGTGTCCGCAGGACGATAGAAGATATATAATAAAAAATAGGCTGATGTCCATTTAAATATAAAATAATGGCATTATTTAGATTTCGAATAAGACAAGTTTCAGTCAAATTTTCTGCTCAACTATAAACATCATCTTATTAATCCGGATAATCGATGTAAAAAATAGTCGATGATGGTAAACGTAAGTTACACAACTTACTGAGCATATTGTGTAACCTAATGATATGTATTTATTACAACTAAAAGAGTTTATTCATAAATTTTCCGCTTGGAAAGTCATACCAACTTTGAGGTACAATTGTGAAATATGAACGATTAACATATATGCGCATCGATGATCACTACAAGCAAAAACACGACCCGAGCAGATCTTTATATTCTTGCAACCGTTCGCTGTCTCGAATTATTGGTGGATTTCAAATTCATCGGATCGATTTAATGGAGTGGAATATTTGCATATTTTTTTTCATTTGGAATACTTTTGAACGATATGAATTCGCTATTGAATCTTCCGTCAAAATAATGCCAAATTTAAATAAAAATGCTCAAGTTTGAAGCCGTTATATTAAGGGGATATACGTTAAATGTGTCTAATTTTTTATTAATTGAATTTGGTCGTTTTTCTAATTGGATGCAATATTTGGGAGACCTGAAAGTATTCGAATTTCTCACTCAGTTTGTGTCTGGATCAACAATGTAAACTTCTTTTTAAGTTTTTTTTTTGTAGAGCTACTGTTAAACATTGCATGCTGCATTTTTCTGATAAGAGTTGGAATGCCAAAAAAGCCAGTAAAACACTCAAAGATGTTTATAGTGAAGTAGTTACAGTCTTCAAATGTCAATATTGGTTCCAAAAATTTAAATCGAGCAATAGATGCCTAAGGGATGAACCGAGAATGGGGAGGATTTTCGAATTTCGATAATGATGCACTAAAACTCTTAATCGAGTTAATGCCACGACAAACAATCGAGGAGTTATCGCAAAGACTGGGATCCCCATGAACCATTATGCGAAAGCATTTAAACTCATCGGGGCAAAACGAAAAGGATGGGTGTTATGGGGTAGGATGGGTGTTATGGGGTAGGATGGGTGGTGTGGGGTTGGATGGGTATTATGGGGTAGGATGGGTGTTATGGGGTAGGATGGTTGTTATGGAGTAGGATGGGTGTTATGGAGTAGGATGGGTACCGCATGCCTTGACCGAACATAATATACCAAGAGTTGGCAACATAAACTGAAGGTCATTTAATGCATGCGAGTAATTTAATAGTTGTCTTTTGGCGTGTTTCTGGACTATTATTGTGACAGTCTGGCGACTGAGTTCCATTGGGTTTGAAGAAATGGTTCATTTACGATAATATCATCATCATCATAGTGCAGCCACTGACAGTCCACTACAGAACTATGGGCCTCTTCAATATCCATTCACAGGAAGGGGTTACATCCATTTCGTCTGTATCATACATTCACCTCCTCATTCGCTCGATATTGAAGGTAGCATTACCACCGAGTTTTATTTTGAACGCTCACCCAACGGGTATCCTGAGTGAACGTTTTGACGAACGCTTTCGCGAACGTCTCGATAAGGAGTTTGGGGTGTTTGTAAAGACTGAGTAGTTTTCATAGGGAGATGGTGGAAAACTACTCTAGACGACATTTTTGACTCTACTGGAAAGGGCTTTCTGGAGTACAAGGAGTCCAGTCCCCCCTTTCCTCGCTAGGGCGTTGCCGGGGTAGGGTGAAGACATACGTGACGCTTAAGTGCATCTCGGATTCGCTCCTACACCAACTGAGGGTGTCTCCCCGTCACCGTACAACTTACCCGAGCGAATTCGAGACTGAGTGGTTTCGCCATTTTTTCAGGTTGCCCCTCTCAGTTCGGCGATTACAAAACGATATAGAAGTCAACGGAAGACAATTTACGATAATATAAAACGAAAAAAAAAAAAAAAAAAAAAAAAAAACAATGGCATTCTCGGAAAATACCTCCAATTCCAACATCAAAGCCTGGATTGATTATAAAAAAGGTTAGTATTTGCATATTAAACTGGTATGTATCACTGCATTTTTCTTATCCGGATCTTGCCCTCTTACTACTGATATCCCCCTAAAATTGTACTATAGTAAATATCTCACTATAATATAAAGTGAACGATTTCCATTAAGTATACAAAACAATGTTTATTGCGGTTAGGCCGGGCTTAGAGATCGCAATGGATGAAGTTTTCCATGAATTATTCCATGGAGTTACATGTTTATGTGATGATTTTATTGTGTTTTATAAATTAACCACAAAAATTGCGTTAACAAAACGTTTTACTATTCGTGTGACACAACGTTGATTTATTGTGGGTTGTGATTTCATACGAGTCTAACATCGAGTATTAGTTTGTGCTCATTAATACGAATCCATGGAAGCTTAAACGTTCTATAAATGTATCAAATCTTAATGTTAACACAGCTTCATACAATCACGCTAGCATATACGAATTAATGACCATGCATATGCTCGCCATATAAAAAAAATATATTGGAGGTGGTATATATTTTGAACAACGTTAATAATTTGTGGTTTCCTTTTAGACATATAAAAAAAATCATCGCCTATTGTTTCTTGATATGACTTCCTTTTTAAAAAATAGTCATAAAACCACAAATCTTGATTAACCAAAAAATAATATGATAGAACAAGTCCACTCTATCATAAATGTATCTATATGTTGAATACATCAAATTAATAGGAATATATATTTATAAGATGGGTATATAATAGATAGTGCAAAAGATTAATAGATAATTGATCTTGTTTAAATAAAATTTTCATTCATAATTTCATATATTATTAATGGATAATGTTATGAGTTACTTACTTCTGAATTTCTTCATCTATGGATAATCCTTTGTTGTCACCATAGTGTCCATCTGCAGGTAAATAGATCCTTTCAGTGGTGATTTCTTGCTCCCAGTTCGAAGACATTTCGACCGCTCTAATTCATTGACATCAAAAAACATGAAAATCTCACCTATATAATCAAATTGGTTTATATTACAAATGAGCGGATTGAAGTTAGAAAGTGAATCGCTTGACCCGTACGACTTACTGACTGACGGTATACAAGGAAAATATAAAATGTTCCCATCCTTCATACAATTATCATTGAGGAGCTAAATGCGTCAGATCTATAGAAATTGAGGTTTACAGAATGAATCAAAATTTTGAATAACATATTGTAAAAACATTCTAACAGCGTAATATTAAAACTGTCCAAACTAAGCATCGTGTTGTATAAAATAATTTTAAGCATTATATATAGGTAATAAAGATTTGACAAATTGGCTTGAACGTCACGAAAAGTGAAACTCCAAGCGGGAATTGGTCGGAAAGAGAGAAAGAATCGTTTGCAGTATCGCACACAATACCCACACGCGCCGTTCCGCTTTTACTGTATGTGTATTACTAGATCGGTAGCTTGGTAGTTTTATTATATATTACACAAACACAGCTTAATATTTTTAGTTAAAAAAAACGATTATAAATGAAAGATGCATACAATCACGCAATTGCCTCAAGCTTAAAAACATTCTAAAGGAGTTAAATTGCGATTGAATACAAAATCTGCGCTCATCAGATTTTAAGCATTTTCCTCTTTTGAACATCGTTTCATTTTTACGAGGTAAATTTGATGCATTGTTTGCATAACACTTGCGCAATACCCAACATATTATGTAAATAAAACGAGAAAACGAGCGGTCGCTTACAAATAATAACCGGTATTCTGTATTGCATAAATTATGAAATAAAATAGAGAAATCGCGCGAAATCAAATCGATCAAAATTTTAAAAAATCACACGCTTCACGGTCGAAATTTTCAGCACATCGAGCGAATGTTTTTTAAAATTTAAACAACCCACCCAATATCAGTCTTCTTCGGATAACTCCGTCTTGCGAGTTCGTAATCGTTCTGTAGACATTTTCGGGTATGACGTTCGATAGCGAAGCGCTTATTCGTCATGTCAGCGGTTTAAAAAGCGGACCGGTTGGACACACAGACCTCGTGGTCACTTCGTCTTCTTTTAGGGATTTTTGCAGCATTTTCGGGAGTGAATGCGTACCCAGGGCTTTTTATGATCTGTAAGATCACAGAAGCTCCCTTAGCGGCTAATTTATATAGGTGGCTCGTGACTTTTCAAATAAAAATATTATATCACTTAACGAAAACTATTTTTTTCCATGCCAACCCGCTCAACAAAAGTGCACAGTAAGGTGCAAAACCTGAATTTAATATCCATATCCGCAAGAACACGCTCATTCTCAACTTCAAGTGGTCACATGCATTCTGAAAGCGGGGAGAAACTAGTTAGATTTTGTAAATTAAAGCTAAAAAACTAGCTAATATAGCAGCATAAATTACTATCTTACTTAGATAAATATAGTTTTTTGGGTGCGGGGGAGGGAAAGTCTAGGCTCTGCGATCTTTTTGCCGCGAGCTTCTGATTTTTCTTTGCGAGCGGTTTCTATGATCATACAGATGGTCCCGGGTACGCATTTATCCCAAAAATGTTTGTATGTTCAATAGGTCCGCTTTTCAGACCGCTGATATGACGAATGAGTGCCACACCTGAACATGTCTACAGAATGATTACGAACTCTCATTACAAAACGAAGTCGTCCGAAGGCGACTGATCGGGTGGGTTGTTTAAATTTTACAATTTGTCGACAATATCTTTATTTTATTGCGGGCTTATGCCTATGTTTGAGCAATGTCGAAGAAAGGAGGGTTTAGACAACTTAGTATATATTATAAAAATGGACAGTCAATCAGTGTTGGTTCATTTAAAGTAGAATGGTTATTTTTTTTAATTTTATTATTCACACCTAGGTTGATACAAGTATATGGTCAATCCGAAGTGACATGTTATGGTAGAGGATGTATACTAAAAATAATATCCGTCCAAAGCGCATTTGGCTCCGAAACTATGGTAGAAGGATGGCCACCAAGTTCCTGTGGCCAAGAGGTCCAGAAAAAGGACCTCTGATACGGCACAGGAGAGCCTCTTTTTCGGCTGACATGCCCAAACACGACCACAGAACGTGATTAGCGTCCATGAACTTTTACTGTACTTTTAGGTCTAGGGGCATGATCTCTGCAAGGACAGGGAGGCTGTCTGTAGCAGTTGTTCTGTAAGCTCCAGTGATTCTTAGCAGTGGCTGCTTTTTTGCAATGTTTAGGCTTCGTCTCGTCGTCTTGTCTCGTCCATGATGTCCAAGCCTGTCCGCCCAGTAGAATGGTTAAGTAAAATAAAAACCATGTGCAATTTTCGGTATTCTGCGTTTTGCGCCCCAAACTCAGCTGCGCCCGTGGCGGGCACCTGCTTTGCTACCCCCTTGTAACGACCCTGTTTAGAACGTTCACCCAGCGGGCCACCTGGGTGAACGTATCGAAGGGCACTTTCGCGATCGACTTGATAGGGAGTGTGGGGAATTTTGTAAAGATTGAGTAGTTTTCCTCGGATGATAGTAAAAAAACTACTCAAAACTACCTGATTAATTTATTAAAAAAGACTTTCCAGAGTAGAGTCCTATCCCTCCTTTCCTCGAAAGAGCTTTGCTTCACTCCTACACCAATTGAGGGTGTTTCCCCGTCCACGTTTAATTAAAATAAATATAATCACATCTATAAAAAAAATACTGCAACAGCAATATTTTTAAGGAAATTTTGTATTATTTAACGGCACTGATTATATTAAAATCTAAAATATATATAAATTTAACTTTTATGATAATATAAAACGTGGAAACATTTCTGTCCTATGTTATAAAATGACATCATTACATTAGATACGCAAGTTAGATTCAAATATAAAAATTAAAAGTGGTACCGAATAACGATGTGTACTTGGTTCCGTACATAACAATCTATATTTATCACATCAAAGATAAACAATATTATTTGATATTATTCTGTACTAAATGCAATTATTGAGCAAATATCCGATAATATATTGAATCCACGGGCTCATAAATTACATTATTTTTTACAGCAAAAATATAAATCAACCAAAACTACTCACTGCATTCTACGATCGAACGAACTGACCGGCACTCAATATGTATATTTCAATTGTGACTGATTAGAGAGAGAGAACTGCCCAAATAAAATCAGTATCAATAATCACACCGATAATTATCTATCGAGTGCCACTTACGTTAAATTTTCTTTCGCAAATAACAATAATTTTATCATATCTCTTTTATAAAATTGAGGCTTATAATATTTGACTAAAGATGTAGCTGTATAAAATTATATTTGCACGGTGAAATCGTTTGAATAGAACCTATGAACGGGGAACGTTTTACAATGCACTATTCTAATGCATTCATAAGATATTTTAACGTAATTTATGCAAATATTCTTACAGGTGTTACAATATTATAAATACATTTTAATAATAATTTATCAATACACGATGATGAAAACATGCATATTTTTTAACCAACTTGTTCCATAGAAAAGTAATAAAATTGCATTATGAGTCATTAATTGCATTATTAATCAACAATTGCATTATTAATCGCAAGCGACTTTTAAAGAGATGATATATCAGGTTGTATTTTCCTGTATAAATATAGAATCATACACATCCATCGTCTTTATTATCCTTAATGTAGACAAAATATTCACCGATTTAAAAATAATTAAAGGTGATACAGCATTATCATGCAGCATAATTCAACGTTGACGTTAATCATCGACGGCTAGCAAAGCGCAATATATTTTAATACATTTCATGAGTAATAAGGATTAGGACAAATTTAATCAAACGATGATGAAATCGAAATGATGGTAAATTTTATTCCCCACTTCTATAAATATTCACAACATATTCACTTACATTTTCAAATAATCGTTTTGTTTGAAACCTCTGCAACGGTTTCGTGATAAGAAATGAAAAAAAAAAACAATACCAACAGATTAAAATATATTCAACGGTCGACATTCAATTATAAGCAGCAAAGCCATAGCAATGTTAACAATTTTATTGAAATAAAAAAGTCTTCAATAGTAATAAGTGCTTCACATATCCTACATATTTATAACATGCTGTTTTTATTCAGACCTTGGCACATGAATACGAATATGTCCCACTGCGGAAACAGACATCGAACTATAATTCAATGGGGTTGTTTAAAACGAGAATTTTAATCATTCGTTAGTTAAATAACGAGTTGATAACCAGGGGCACGTTTATAAATATTATTATTGCTGAACTGGGTGCATAATAACAGAACACAAAATAACGATTAATAGAAGATATTCAATTAACGTTTATACAGTATATCAAAAATCGTTCATATAAACATTATCTTTAAAAATCTAATTCAATTTCTCTATTTCAAAATATTGGTATTAGAGCTTTCAAGACAATTTCAAATCGATACTCTAAAGCGATTTGATGTCGATCGATAATATTCCCTATTTTACAGATTATTTTGAAAGATGTATATTTACAAAATTACTTAACAATAAATAAATCACAAATGATAAACTCTATTTAAATATTTACCCATGACGTTGATACAAAATTTCTATTACATATTTTATTTCCCAATATTTCGTGAAGTGCGGCTTTATATTTTTAATACTGTTTATACGAGGACGATCCAAATATAAGCAGAAATTTCTGTTACTGAAGAACGAAGACGAGAAGTAGCATCCGTTGTTTGACTCAAAAGGTTTAACGAAGGTCTGAAAGTCGAGAAACAATCTGCTAGAAGAGTGATTTTGAGACTCGAAAGACATTTTGTTGATTGATTTTATACATGACAGACAAATGTTGAATGCGGCCTACTACTGCCGGCTGCTATGTGACGTTAAGGCTGCTTATCGTAACAAAAGACAAAGAAAACCGACTCATACTGTCGTTCTTCTGCATGACAATGCGGAGCTACATACAGCAGCTGTAACTCATGATAACACTTGACTCCAACCCATGGGGACTGCCGTACAAAATCGTACAGGGAAAACTACGGGGAGGAGACGAAATCTGCAACAAGCCGGAAGCTGGGAAGCGCAATGAAGGCTGGAAAGGCTCCAGGACCGGATGGCATACCCGGCAAGATCATCAAATTGATTATTGCCGAGTACCCGGATCTAGTGATCTGCTTGGCAGAAAGGAAATTCATCCAAAAATGGAGAGGTCCGGTCAAACGAAGCAGGGATGTTGTGATGGTCACGCTGGACATCAATAACGCTTTTAACACTGCCAGCTTGGATCTGATCGTTGGATCGTCAAGAAAAACTTCAGTGTGCCTGAGTACACAGTTCGAGCACAGAGCTCGTCAACGATTACTTCAAAGACCGACGTGCCCACCATAACGAGACTAACACAGGGAAGAAACTGGAGATGGGCATTCCGCAGGAATCCGTGCTGGGGTCCAACCTATGGAATGTCTTCTACAACAGCCTGCTCTAGACAAAGATGTCAAAAGAAGCAGAACTCATTGCCTTCACAGATGATGTTGCACTGCTGGTAACATCTCGGCATTCATGGGCAATGATCTGCAGCAGAAGGAGTAGAACGAGGATCAAACAGCTTGTTGTCAACAGACACGAAGTAGAGTACAGCAAAACGCTGGGATATATTGTAATCCTCATGGACAACGAGCTGACCTTCAGCAAGCACATAGAAGCAGCGAGTTAGGACGGCTCATGCCCAATATTGGAGAAGACGAATTATAAATAAGGTAATACACTAAATCCTTCTATACAAAGCCCCGATATGGCATGAGTTGCTCAGACATGAGAGCTATAGAAAGAAGCTGACCAGGGTCCAACAGCAGGGAGTACTCCGAGTTACCACAGCATATGAAACAGTATCCGAAGATGCGGTGCTTGTGATCGTTGGATCTTCAGGCAAAGAAGGGGGCCTTGGATTTCCCAAAAATCGTACAGAACATGACCAAAAACTGAGGGAAGCCTGGCAACAAAGATGGAATCAGTCCAGCAATGGAAGATGGACCCACCGACTTATCCCGGTCGTAAGTTGGTGGAGGGTCCGAAAACATGGAAAAACGACCCACCGGTTGACGCAAGTGCTCACAGGACATGGATGTTTCGATGCGTACTTGAAGAGGATCGGCAAGGAAACATCCGTGACGTGCCACCACTCTCAAGTGGTCGATGATGCGAAACACACCATTAATGATGAAACTTGGACACCCCAGAGGAACACGCTACATCGAGAATATGGTCAACAGCATGATGGTGAGCAAGAAGAACTGGGACCTTTGGCGAGCTTACGTTGAAGAAATCATGAGCGCCAAAGAGAGCAGTGAGAGAGAGACGCAGAGTGGCTCTCCAATTCTAGAATAGGATCAAACACAGGACCAGACTACCTGTCCCTCCGAAGCAATGTGATAAACAATACCGGGGAAACACCGAAGGGCAAGAGACGGTTTTAATCAGTAGGAATCTGACACTACCCTGAGATCAAGCCCCAGGGTGTCTTTTGCAAGATTCCCCTCCCACAGGAAAAAAAACTCCATGATAAACTCACCCAATTATACTGGGAAACTCTTGAAAACCCACCTTATAGTCTAGAGATCATGTGATTATGAGAGGCATTATTGGATTACACGCGCAAAATTCCAGGTTACATTTAAATCGCCCTCGTACGTTTAACATGATATTAAAAATATGAAAGACAGAAATCTAGTATCAACTAAAGCAAAAAAAATTATATTATATGGTAATCAAAGATACAAAGAAAAGAAAATTAAAACTAATGTCCCCAGAAATGAAAATTGATTTGATTACTAACATTCTAATTATGGAGGAGTCCCATGTGTGCCTTTATTGTAAGAGCGTAATTTTTGTAAAAAATACTCACCATTGTAAAAGTAGTGCCCCTTAATAAAGAGTTAAATATATATGTTTTTTTTAAATTTTAATTTCCTTATAAAACATTTTTATATGATTCCCCTAGCTCATCCGCATTTAGGACTTTCTATAGGTAACTAGTAAGATATCTTTAAAAGAACTAATTATTAAAATTACAATTATATAAAATTTAACACACAAGAACAATTCGATATGGACAAATAAATTATAATCAAATTTAATTAGATTATATAATTGAAAGATTACCATATAAAAAATATACTAATACAGAAAAAATCCAGCGGTGGAAAGTTGGATGTATGATGTAAAACATGAAAACGGTTAACATTAATGTTTTAAACGACACATCTGATACTAAATGACAATGCTTTCGAGACATGAACGGTTGTATTCATTCATATGTGTCGTCATTAAACATTGAGAATTAAACAACTCACATATGAGTTGCCCATCGTGAAAGAGTCAATTAAACGTGAATTGCAAAAAAATTGAGTATCAATTTCTTGCATATTTCATATATTAATAAACAATTACATCAAATAACAAGAGTTCCAAAGGAAGTTTTTTTTAAATAAATCAATATCACAATTAAAAAGAAAATTAATTTAAGCAAAACATTTTTCCAATAAATTAATGTTTATGTACAATAGTTTCCCTATTTATAACCCTTTTCACTGAGTATACAATCATTTTTTAAGTCCAAACAAAAAATGGCTTTACATCGGAAGTTGCACTTTAAATATTATTAAAACAGATTAACAATAAAATACTTAAATATTGTATAACAGCGAGTACTTCAGATAGTAAGGGAAATGTTTATATTATGACTTCAACAACATTTTTTAATGCTTTTAAAGCATTATCATTAAAAAAAAACAATTTTATTTTGAAGAAAATAAACTTCAGTTTTATAAAGCTATATTACAAAATTCTCATTACGCGTGTCCATATGAATAGACACGCGTAACGTTTCCATGTCAGTCTTAATATATTAGTAATGACAATAATAATAAAAGAAACATTAAGACAGAATAAATGATAAATTTATGTCATCTGTACAACTTAAATATGTACAAAAAGACCCTAATTCATATACTTCAATGTGTACATCAACAGAGCAACCCAATTATGACCACATTGAATACATCATACAGTCTCGAACCTTTGTGTGCAATTGAAAAACACTTCTAGCATCAAAAAATGATTATTAACTCTTACGCAAAGGGCTCACGTTCGTTCGTTCAGGTATTTTTCTAAAATAATTTGGAGAAAATGTGTAGAATAGTTTAGCACATAATACGTTAAAAGAGCGAATTAATAAAAGTCTCCCGTCGCGAAGGAGTTAAGAATCATATGAGAAATGTAGGCGTGCATCAAATCAGTTGTTAACACATCACAAAATACGTTTTTTAAACTCAAAATTCTTTCGTAAATTCAGTTATCAACGATTTTTTGCATTGTGAAAATGAAAACACTATGAATACGCTAATTAAATCGATCTTCTCTATGTACTGACTGTCTTTTCAATATCCCATCCTTATTTACAGAACTAGCTACCACATTAATTGTATAATAAAATTACAACAATACGAACTTTATTCAACGTACACAATCACTTTTTACAATTCTTATAAACAAGCCGTGAAAGAATAATTTAAGAAACGGTTGATTTTCAATTATAATATGAAACGTCTATTGTGATACCCTCAATATATTGAATTAATAACAAATGTGTAACGATTTTTTTTCATTTATTTAAGAACAAATCAATTACGATGTATTACATAACATAATATTAATTTTAAATAAACGAAAAGAAAATTAAAACAACATTTAACTGCATAGAAATATTGAAAAGATAACAAAATATATATATTAATTGTAAAAAGGATAGGAATATTATTTTTGCATAATGCCCTAACTAGTACGACAAGCAACAGCAGCATCTCGTTCTGGGCTATGATTTCTCGCACCTGGACCACCTTCGCGAGCCGCTCGCCCTCCGATACCTCCTTGATACGTAATATTTAAAAGCATGGCTTCAAACGGATCTGCTTGCATTCTTTGTTGATTAGCTCTCGCTGCATCGGATACATCTAATATTTCTCGAGGATCAGGACTACCATCCTAATAATAAAATAATCATGCTTAGTTAAATAACGTAAATAATATTATACTTTTAAATTAAACAATATAAATATTTACCTCAGGTCGTGGACTCCATAGTCTAACCACAGTTTCAATTCCACTTGTAGCTATAAGGCACATAGTAGGGTGCACTTGAATGCAATTAACTATTGATTCATCTCCCTTTAAACAGCGTACTATATTTCCAGATTTTCTCGACCAAATAAAAAAAGAGCCATCGTCCGAACTGAAAATAATATATTTTTATCAAATGCGCTTATGCGGTGCAAAGTTACAATCGATTTATATTCAGACTCACCCAGCAACTATAAAGCGACCATCTTGTCCCAAAAAGTTCGCTTCTTTGATATCGGTCGTTGTATTACAATGCCCCAAATATCTATGACTATAATCACAACTAGAAACTCGTAACTGTCTTTCGGTTTGACTAACTGGCTCTAGATCGTACTCATTTGTTTCTTCTGCAATATAAAAACAGATTTAAACAAAACTTTGAAAAACAATTCAACATTAACCTTATCGGACCGGAAATCGTGAGACGCGTTGTCTTGAGGGCAGGCTTTTGTTTTGATAATTAAGATACACGCATCATTCTTATCGTTGAACAATTTTGTTATTCCCTGTTGACTGTTCTGGGGTGGCGTCATTAGTCCGATCCGAAAGGGTTAAACAAGACTATTCTATACGTTTTTAACAATCAACATTTCCATCGCTAACAATTTACATACCTACAAATGTGGAATTTTCCATTTTTTTCATAGCGTCATCTACATCTTTCTGCAAAAGACTAACGGCATGAGCACTTGCATGCTTAGAAAATTTATCTTTAAAATAAATGAGACACTCGTGCGCTTCTTTCGCTTTTTTAAGTTCCATTAAAGCTTTGGACAGCCTAAAATGTGATTTTACATGATATGGATCATAATGTATCGCTGCGTAGCAATCGCGAATAGCAGCATAAACATCGCCAGCCCTGTAAAATAAACAAAAAGAATAGCAATTTAGTATTTTAAATAGCAATACCGTTGACGGAATAAGTAAATCAAGCACAATGTGTTAATGCGGCAATAATATTTCCTTTTAGTAATCTGTTAACCAGCTCGGCGGCTCTGCGACCCAGGCATCCCCAAATGTGCGTCTACCTGATTAGCACGGCATTAATTATGTCTTCCGACGGGTCTAATTTAACTCAGTCCCGAATCTAATACCTCATGGCTTCAGAAACGGAGATCTGAGCTCAGATCAGAATCTCTAAGGTCATGGTCCATATTTCACCCCCATAAACCATTACCAATATTTTCAATCTTCTAATATATAAAAATTAATCTTTGTTCGTATTTGATGCGTTGCTATACCGTTCATCCGATTGCAATAAATCTTGGTCAGCTTATTGTTAACACTTGCGGGAGTAACATAGGCATAGGCTAATATATAAAAATCAATGTTTGTTTGTCCGTATTTGATGCGCTGCCATATTGTTCATCCGATTGCAATTAAACTTTGATAATTTATTGTTTATATTTACGGAAATAACATAGGCATTGTAAAAAATAGTTTGTATATTTTTAAATAAAGCGAGTACCCAGCAAGCTTTGCAATGCCAGTCAAGTCAAGTCACCTCGAAACACTCTAACAGGGCGTTATTGGTGCATACTACACTGACTGATCTGAACACTTATATCCTCAACAGCCTCATTAGCTTACTTAGGATTCCCATCTTCTAATATATCATTATAATGTCTCATCTGAGTTAACATTACTATATTAGTTATTTGTATTAAAAATATTAAATAAACATTACGATAAAAATGAGATGAAAGAATGTGCATAAATGAAACCATTGCATTTAAACATAAAATACACTTGCAGTATTATAAAATAAATAATTTTCAAATTACCAATTTCTTCTCATAAGGGCAGCAGCTCTATTTGAATATAAGATTGCGCAATCAGAGCACATAGATATAGCAAGATTATATAAATTTACAGCGGATGTGTAATTACTATTATATACCTCTTCGTTAGCCTACAAAATAATAAAAATGAGAAACAAATAGAAATATCATAATAAAAAATAAAGAAACTTTTTAAAAATGCCTACTTGTTCTTTAAGTTCTTTAACTTTCTTGGGAAGAATGTATTCTTTTGAAGAATGCGAATCAACGTGCATAGTACCATTTTTTGATTCCTTTTCCAATTTAGACATACCAACGTTATTTGAATTGCTATAACCATTGTTGTTTGCCATGGTCTTTTCATAGCTATGATTATGCTGTATTATAAAGCTCTCTAAGAGGGTTGCTCTTCTATTTGCATTAATATCAAATAAGTAGACTTGTTCTGAGCCGAGATTAACCAGTAACTCATTACCGTCAGAACTAAATGTAAGATATGTTGTTGCTTTTTTCTGTAAAGTGGCATCATTGTCTTGTGTAGAAAGATGACCTGAGATTATTTAAATAGCACTATGTCAACTCAAAAAACAAAAATAATTAATTTCATAATTATATAAAATGAAAATTACCAGGTGCAAAATACTGCACGCAGCCACGTGGCAAATTATTCTCACAATCACTTGGATTTATACGATAATAGCGAAAACTTTCTCTTTCTCTTTCTACTGCTGCTCTAGAATTCTCACCAGGACTAGAATTCTAAAAAACGTACGATTATTAGAACTAAAATGATACATTTTGTTAATATAATCAATATGTAATAATTACTATACTAACAAGTTGTAATTTGGTTAATTTAATCATTCGCCTATCATACAATCTAACATAGAAATCGTTTGCTCCCACTGCCAATTGTTCAGGCCGTCTAGGATTAATTGCTAAACATTTAGCTTCAGCGTAACGCCCGACTTGGTTGAGGAGATTCACCAAAACGATGGGCGAATTTGGAGAGCAAATGTGCGGTGCTCTTATGTCATGTTGTCTGAAAAATTTCAAAAATGTCATTTAGACGTTGAGAAACATACAATAAATCAAAATATCTGCAAGTATAATGACTCACAAAATCAGTCCGTCTTCGCCCGCAGACCAAACTAAATTGGGACACTCCGGAGTGGTCGTGAGACGTTTTACGCGTCCATAATGGCACGCGCATTCGGTACCTTCATACGAAGAATCGCGAGGTTCGCCTATCATTTGGACGCGTACAGTATAATCCGCCGCACATGTTGCCAGTACATGGGGAGAAATAAACTGAAAAATACAAATAAAATTTGGTTGGAACAGGAGCAATGTTACAATTAAAATTCCTATAGTCTTCGATTGTCTTATTGGACCCTATCGGAGTGGAAATCGGGAGACAGAGACGGGTGAAAACGCTATCGTCGGATAAGCTATTAAGCTCATTCAACAAAGATAAGACAATTTTCTTCCATGTTGTCTTGAGAACAGGCGTTTGTTTTGATAATTGAGATACTCGCATCATTCTTATTGTTGACCAATTTTGTTATTCCCCTTTGATAGTTCTGGAGTAGCGTCATCAGCCGAGTATAATCACTTCTTTGCAAAATCTACTCCTTAAGAAGTAAAAAACTGGCAGGCTTGCACAGTAACCCTGTTCTTTTATTTTTGCAACACATTAATAGGCAAAAATAGCTGAACAACAAAAAGCAGATGCCAGGCAAATTGAACATTAAGAAATATTCCAAAGAAATGAACGAAGAAAAGTGGATTTGCATTAGAGCGTAGCATGTCTGCTCTCCAGTTCAAAATAACATTTATATTTCATAGCGTGAAACATGTCGAATTGTGTGCCACGTAAACCGTATTTGCAAGTAGTTTTAATGCACTACTTTATTCAAAATCTGCAGCTGAAGCACATAGAATCCTCGTGGAGACCCATGGTGATCATGCTCAAGCAGAAATAACATACAGTGATTGGTTTAATTGCTTCAAAGATAATGATTTTAATAAGAAATTGGAAATGATACAAAAGAAAAAATGTTGGGTGCCTTATGACTTGACTCCGAGAGATGTATAAAGACAGAGGTGTGTGTGAACAGCTGCTCCAACGGCAAAAAATTATAAATATTTTTATATGATTGACGATAAAAAGTATGGATATACTACAACAATCTCAAGCGTTATGGGTTAATCCCGGCCAAGCAGTAGCATCGACGCTAAAGTGGAATATCCATGGATCCAAGCCCATGCTCTGTATTTGGTGGGATCAGCCGGGCGTAGTGATTTATGAGCTGCTCCAACCCAACCAAATCATCTCAGGAGATTTCTACTGAAAGCATTTGATGCGTTTGAATCGAGCATTAAAGGAAAAGCGGCCACAATATGCCTAAACACACAAAATAATGTTGCAGCATGACAATGCTAGGCCACACAGGGCCGTAACAAGGATGTGGCAAAGCAGGCGCCTGCCACGGACGCAACTGAGCTTGGGGAGTAAAACGCAGAATACTGACTAGAACGAGAATTGCACATGGTTTTTATTTTACTTGCCCATTCTACTTTATATGAATCAGCACTGATTGATTCTGCCCGTTTTTTATAATATATGCTAAGTTGTCTAATCCCTATTTTCTTTGTTATCATTTAAACATTGGGTCGTTCCTCGGCCGGCTTATGCGGGCTGAGAACAGTTGATTTATGCTGCATTCGAATATTGATAATAGATCATGATTCGAGATTACTGGACGTCCCAGTTCCTCACAGGGCACGGGTTGTTTAGAGTATGGCGTCCAATCGGGAGGCGCTCATTCGTCATGTCAGCGGTCCGAAAAGCGGACCAGTTGGACACACAGATTTTGTGGCCACTCCGTCCCCTTTTAGAGCTTTTTTCAGGCAGCATTTTTGGTGATAAATGCATACCCAAGTGCTCACCTACCGCTCAGAGCGCATGTGACCACTCGAACTTGAGAATGTCGTTGCAGACATAGATATTAAATTCAAGTTTTGCGCACTTCTGTACACTTTTGTTGAGCAGGCTGGCATGCTCCCGAATAGCGGGACTAATAAATAGCTTGTGAATACAATGAAGTAAAATCACACAGAAATATCAACAGAGCTTTTATGCGACACGATCATAATAATATTTATATAAAATGCATACCTTCACTGAAAATATATTTCCATTATGTGCTGTCAAAATTTTATGCTTTATTTTATATCTAAAAGGATCCCATAGTATCACATGGAGGTCATCTGAGGCCGAGGCCAATATTCTGAAAACAAAAAAAAATCATTTACGCATCAAGATATAAGAAATAAAGGCTCAAATATGAGAAATTTTAATTTTGAACGCTTCAAAGAACAGTATATAAATTTACAATATATAAGCTTTCGACTCTTTATGTTACCGAATAACATACCAAACCATTTTGCATCAAAATGCATCTCATTGAATCGGACCAATGATTCCGCCAGACCAAGATGATTTTTTTGGCGAAACGTTTCACGAACGGAGCGCTGATTTTAAGAATAAAATTTGACGATTTGAACACATTCTTCAACGCTTCAAACCTTTCGTGCCGATTTGCCATACACTACTGAACAATTCACAACAAATTTGACAAACTTAACAAACATTGAGCATCCGTATTGAAAGACCCTATAAAACGGGGCTAATTACAACATATCTCTCAAGATCGAGCAATCAGCCAAGCGTATCGATCTAGGATAAATAAGAGCTGAGAGAAGATCTGCCACAAATCTGTATTTATCCCGTAGGTTATAATATCATATCACTATTGCAGCCAATTGTTCTAAACTATTACGCTCCAACTACCACAAGAAACTCGACCGATTCACATTGGCCGACAAACGTGTTAATAAACTGTGATAACTATATTGAATGGTGTATTGATTAAAGAACTCTATTTGGAAACAGTATACTGATATATATGAAGTCTAGAGGCTCTCTCGTTCTAAGTCCGCCACTGTTTGTTATATTATTTATGAAATATATACATTGACATAAAACTATCTATAAATTTATATGATTTATCAAATATAATTATTTATTTGTTTATAAAAGCGAATAAATTGTATTTGTTATGGTTAAAATAATCCTTATCAGGTTCTGGTGAAATACTTTCATCAACTAAAAATACTTGTTGATTTCCATCAACATTTTGTTGACGTTATTTTTTTCGTCATCTGTTTCGTTTGAAAATGCATGTTGACGCAGGAGGGGAAGATTGTCAGTCGATGATGAAATTGAACGTACGATCCGTCGGTGCTCCACTCGAGGCAGTTGACGCATCCGTTGTGTCCCTTGAGCTCGTTCTCGAGGCCGAGGCGGTCGATGAAGTTGTCGGTGAAGTGCAGGCGGCGCTGGTAACGACGGCCGCAGGCGCCCCGCTCGCGAGCCGCCGTCAGAGAAGCGGCGCCCCCCAGCACCATCGCGCCGCCGCCAATGTCAACACGCCCCGACCCTCATCCGCACCTTATGCACCGTCCGCACCGTCACCCCCTAGTCCCTAGCCCCTAGCCCCTAGCACCTAGCACTCACACGAGACACCGACACGACACAACGACGACGATATCGATTTCCAAATACAAATCAACTTTTTACTTCACCCGACAGCGCTCATTTATTCTTAACAATTAAAAATACAATCATTCGTGCAAGTATTAAAAAAAATGTCCATAAGATGAAAAACGCAAATCATTTCAAACAATTATTAATTAATCCTCTAAAAAATAAAATAACGCAAATACATCCCAAAGGTCAAACACGTACATTTCCCAACTATTACCTAAAAAATACGTAAACATTAAAACAAAATACAATATAGCAATATTTTATCATGATATTAACAATACAAAAATAAATGATTTAAAATCATTTTATAATTTATGAATGCTTGTATTTTGAATCGAAAATCAAAATATATCAAAAGCAAAATATATATATAAATATTACATCAATAAAAAAATAACAGCAAATTTATTTAGAAATACAGCAATTCTATATTTATTCAGCGTTAAATAAATGTTCAATTGTTAATAAATATATTTATCGACCATTACGGCGCTTATTTATATTTGTTATTTTTTACATATGGCAATATTTACAAAGTGTCATTTATAATTTTGACAGTCGCATAGCGAGTCGTATCGCCGATATAAGGTAATGTTTGTTTTTTTTAAATATGAATACGTCGTTTACACCTCCTCAAAACGTGTGTAATTTCTTCTAATCGTTGATAAATAGTGTATTTTATATAGTTGTGAATTTTCACGGTTATTGTACATTAAATGTTCAAACTATATTCTAATGCTAAATATTGTTGTTTTAACACTTTTTAATGTGTTACAATTCTGCAGACAATCTCAGGTGTGTTCCGTGCACAATAAAATGATTAACGAGCATGTGTAGGTCTTGTAACGTTCCCCTTCATAGAGGTGAATGTTTTGATAAATATTAGGTATTAGGACCTTATTATTCATTTGCGTGTATTTTTTGTAAATAAATAAAACATTATTGTAAATATTTATAAGAAATCAAATGTTTAGGCTTAAATAAATACGCAACGAATTAAATAAAATAAATTGGTAAGTTATTATTTTAAATTTCAAAACAAAACAATAATTCGTTTAAAAGATTTTTTCAAAGTGTATTTATTTATCACGTTTCAATGGTTTTTGCGCTTTGCGTACCAATTGCCCATAAAAATTAGCCGCATAAAATGTGTTAATGACAATACGTTAATTTCAAGATGAACGTTTTTTTTTCCTTTTATAATTTATCAACAATTTGTATCTTTCCGTTTACCAGATTTGTGTTAATGCAAGATCAGATATTTTAAACAATTTGTTTTTATATTTCAGCTTATTATTCAAACGTCTCAACTAAAGCCTCAAGATGGGTGAGCGAAAGGGTCAAAATCACTACTATCCACCGGATTATGATCCGCGTGTTGGAGGCCTTAACAAATTTATGGGCACCCATGCGCTGCGTGAGCGTGCTCGTAAATTGCATCTGGGAATTCTTATTATTCGCTTTGAAATGCCCTATAACATCTGGTGTGACGGATGTAACAATCACATAGGAATGGGTGTCCGATACAATGCTGAAAAAACGAAAATCGGAATGTATTACACGACACCCGTTTATCAATTTAAAATGAAATGTCATCTATGCAATAATCATTTCGAGATCAAGACTGATCCAGGAGTGAGTTTTGAATTTTATATTTTTAAATAACAAATTAAAACTTTTAAATATGCTTTCAAAGTTTTTATTTATCCAATGCCATTTTTATTTCAGAATTTAGATTATGTCATAGTATCAGGAGCTAGAAGACAAGAAAATAGATGGGATCCCACTGAAAATGGTCAAATTGTAGCAGACACAAAAGAAACCCAAAAGCGACTGTTTGATGATCCAATGTTCAAATTGGAACATAAATCGGGTGATGTTCAAGCCGCAGCTGAAGCTAAACCTCGAATAAATAAATTACTTAACAGAAATGAAAATGTATGGAAAGATAGCTATGAAGCAAATTGTTTATTGAGAAAAAATTTTAGGGTAAATAATTTTATTATAAAATTACAACATAAATTTGAATAAATCAGTTCTTTTTAATTTTAATTTGTCTATTTTAATTTCAGAATAAAACCAAAGAAATTCAAAAATCGCTGCAAAAAGATAAAAGTCTCTTAATCAAGTCGTCTTTAGATATACCTTTACTTCCCGAATCACAGGAAGACTCCGATATGGCCGCTCTGCTATCCTTGAAACCGGCTTTTGATATAAACGAAAGATTAGCCATGCTACGACGGGATATTATTGACGCTCCAGCTTTGCCTAGTTCGAGCGGACTTCTTACGTCGTTTGGTGGCTTAAAAAGAGAGCAAATGCTCAATCAAAACAAACCATTGAGCCGAGATTCATTGGGAATATCGCTCAAATCCAAAGCAGATAAATGTGCCTTAAAACTCAATAAACCTGCAGAATCTTCGGTACAATCAATTTCTGAATTGAATTCAGAAAAGAAATCCTCAGTAAATGATTCAGAAGACGACGTCAATGCTAATGTTTCAGAGACTATTATAAGTGACGAAGTAGAAGAAAAAAAAGAAGCATGTTTTGTAAAAAGAAAAACAGAAGACTCTCCTTCGGCAAACAAAAAGCAATGTTTAACATTGTGCGATTATGATTCAACGTCTAGTTCAGAAGGATAAATTTTTAAATTGTGCGTTCTTCAAAAGTGCAGTAGAAATATCTAATAAATTATAAAATTTACTTAAACTATAAATATAAGAGATTCAATGAGAATCTAAAATATGTCATGTATTTTATTGCCGATTAAATAATATACTTTTTTTTAATGATGGTAATTAATCTTTCATTAGACGATGTATATTTATAAAAGTTCTACAGTAAAATGATGATCTGTAAATGTTAGTTGTTTTGATATGATATATAATTGTCCGAATATCTTCATTTTTTATTTTCTAAATTGGGTGGATTTACTTTTTTGGATAAATTTGGTTCCATCAAATTTGATCATGTTTATCTCTAAACCATTGGGAATCCATTTATCAACAAAAACATCCTAATATGACCTGCATTAATCTTAAAGACTCATATATTAACCCCTAAAGGAGTACTATCCCAGGGCCTGGGACCTCACTATTCCGAAAGAGCATTTTTGTACATTGAGCTCAGAGACAGAGAGCTTCCCCGCATACATCACACGATTGTATAGATCATTAGCCCAAATTTATTGACTAATAATGATTTCCATTTCAAGTGTGTTTATGCAAAAAAAAAATCTAATATTTTGTGCTATGGACAGTGTTTATTTATTTAATTGCTTGCTGTTTGTCGCTGCTTGTTGAATGAGTCTTTGTCCGATGGACCGTCTGGAGACTTCTTTGGAGCCGATTCCTTTCGGTCCATTGTTTTGATTATTTCTTTGTTTCAGATATGAAGTGATGGACTCATGTTTCATCCATGGTTATGAACCGATGCAAAAATTTGACTTTATTACTGTGAAACATCGCTAAATACTCGATTAAAATATCCGTACAAAGCTGTTTTTATTCCATTGTGAGCAAACGCAGTACCCATCTTCTCCTCTATGTGCCTTGCACTCTTCTTCTCCTGAAGTATTAATTGTAGAAGTGCATATTTCTTGTTGCACATAACATGCCCAATGTACTCTAACTTTCCTTTTTTGATTATAGAAAGCACTTCGGGTTGTTGGTTTAGTTACATCAGCACCTCTACATTTGTTTTTCGTTCCATCCAGGATTTTCCTAAATTCTTCTGTAGGTCCATATCTCAAAGGCTTCTAGACAATTACACATTGAATCAGTAAGCGTCAAAGCTTGCATTTCATACAGAAGAATGCTGAACACAGCAGACTAATAATCCAAGGTATCTATAGTTCTGCACTCTCTCTACAATATCGTCTTCTATTCAGATCATTCCATTGATGCTGTTTGGGGTTTTGCTGAAAACTAGACACTTTGTTTTCTTAATGTTTAATTTCAACTGCATTTATTAATCCTCACATATCTTATTGATGGTACTCCCATTTATTATTACACCGGCATCGGTACAGCACTTTTTAAAATGCCTACCATGTCTGCTAGTTCACACACTTTCAGTATGCGCTCATCCAATACCATTTTATGGATTGTCTTCAGCATTTCTGTTATGATCACCTCATTTGGTTGACCACTACGATGTTCGTCTTGGTAACTCAAACAGCCTCGTTTAAACTCTGCCATTCAATATTTCACTGTTGTAAACAAAGAAACAGACTCCCCCCAGAGTAGAATTTAGCTCGACTTTGATATTGGTTGGATTTAGACCTTTCAAATAAAAGTATTGCATCACATAACGATGACCGATTGCTTTTCATGTTTACAAATTCCCCGAGAACGTCCACCATTTCAATATTAAATATTGTTTGACGTGTACAAATTATATAGTTTAATGATATTAATCACTTGATCAAATATTTCAGGCTCTTATTTTGGTGAATCTGTCCATTGTTGTAAATAAAACTTTTCCGAACGTCCTCAATATTGCGCGTTGGAATTGATGGAAGAGTAGAAAGAACGACAATTTTGAACAAAATATTTATTTAACACCCTTTTGAAAGCTCTTATACACATAAAATATATCTTTTGCCTCAATGTTTAATCCATACGATACAATAAATCATAAAGCGATGTATGCTAAATAATGTTTCGACATCAATACAAAATATGATAGTTGAGAATCTATTTTTATACACCAATAAGATTTTTTTTAAATATAGTAACTACAGATAGACATTGTGAATATCGCTTATTGCATCGTTAAGCGAAATTAATCGAAAGTGTTTTGAATTATTTTTTAATAAATGGCAATAAATGAAGAAAAATATAAATCGTTTCATTTAAATGATTGTATTTTTGTATGCTGCATGTTTTATATTAATATTACAAGACATAAATCATTAATTTATTTTATAACTAGAAAGTGTCTGATCTTATGAAAAAAATAATCGCTTAAATGTTTATAAATTCAAACAATCCACAGACATTTATTTCAAAATAAACAAATTTTCAGAGGGTTTTTGGATACAAAGTCCTGTAATTAAGCTTTGAAAAATTTGTTTATAAAAATGCATGTATTTGCGATGGCTATTGAACGATGCAATTGTTTAAAATTCACATCTGAGAGCTAAATATTTTAGGATTTTCCTAAAGCTAAATTTAACATTTATAAACAAATTCTACTTAACTTGAACAATTAATTGTATCATTTAATATAAGCTAAAATATATATTTGCAAGCTGTATCACTACAGATTTTCGCTACTCAATATATTTGTCAACATTATATAATTTAATTCGAAGCTAATATCACAAAATAAAATCACATTCAACTCTTCGGAAAAAATATTATTGTTTAGTTCAGATTAATTTTGTCGACACGTTACAATCAAAATCCGTATTTGATTAACGCGTCAATACATCCAATATAAATTAGTTTCAATTAGTAAAAATGCGTTTCAACTAAATACGGGTTTTGATTGTAACGGATAAATAAGTTCGATATATAAAATACTAACCCAATATTTTGTTCAAAAACGTTTATATAAAAAAGTTTAAAATAAAACAGAAGTAAAGATAGACGATAACTAACATATATACCTTCAATACGAATAGGTTTTCAATGTGTGTTTCAATAAAAATATCAGCGTATTAAAGGAGCAATTTAATAGAGAGGCTTTCAATTCCGTGTTTTTCTAAAGTTGTATAAAATAGAACTTGCAAAATAAATAATAACGTGTATAGTGCTCTGTATTACGTCAAATATTTCAGTCTGCTTACATCAACATAGTTCCAGTAACCTTAATGAAAATATACATATATATATATATACTTAGCTTAAATACAATCTCCATTCATGCAATAATAAAGTATTTCTGTTGTATAAATAAATTTTAAACAATATTTGTTAGCAGCAGCTATTCAATAAATATATAGGCTCGATGACCAATATTTTCTAAAAATATAAAATAAATAAAAATAAATTTGTACTAATGTCTTAAATACGCAAATTGAATAGATATTTTTATTATTAATTATCAAGGAAAACTTACTAACTTAAGCCTAGGGAATGCTATACATATCTATTTCATGTTTTATAAAAGGGTAACGTTAGATGTACTTGCGGCTCAACAACTTCACCATGACGCTTAAATAGTTAAAAGTAGTAGTGTGCGTAAGACAAGATTAGTGAGATTTATAAACGAATTCAGTTATTATCATTTGCAAAGGGACAACGAGAGTGATTGTAAGCGTTAATTGTTTAATTCGGGAATATATACGCATTTTAAATAATCGGTACATTAACCCGCGCATATTAGACGATTGGGAAGTGAAGTTGATGAGTTATGAACGTTATATTGACACAAAAACATAAATCATTCAGAGGGAAACTAACTTTAAACAAATTAAACGTACACAAATTGACTAGAATCCTAATTCTAATAGTTTCAACGTATCGTCAATTTATATAACTAATTATTTTTTGTAGTTGATGCGGCAATTTCGATCTGATATCGCGCAGTTTTCTAAGTGTTGATATGTTATTAAGATCGCGTAACTGTAATAAATAGCATTCTTTAATTAGGGTTTTATCAACATTTAGAATATGGTGTTAAATACGTGTTTAAATCATTTTTGACGACAAGGATTTGCATTGCATAACAATATTTGATGTCGCTTATTTTAATTTTAAATCAGAGCTAAAGTTTGCGTTTGTATGTTGCGTCTGCTGACGAATATAAATGCGATGCGGCCTAAAAGACTGCGTAAAACTTTTGTTACGCATTAGACCGAGAGCCGGCAGCATAAATTGAGGGTCATCTAACGCATGCGGATCATTTAATAGTTGTGTTCTGGCTTATAAGGTACTAGTAATTACCTGGCATGCGTTGCAATGCCACGTCTCGCATAACAAACTGCGTACACAAACAATATTTTTACTATGCCTTTGTTATTCCCGCAAGTGTAAACAATAAATTGACAAAGTTTTATTGCAATCGGATGAACGGTATGGCACCACATTAAATACGGACAAACAAACATTGATTTTTATATATTAGACTATGCCTATGTTACTCGCACAATCTTTAGCAATAAATGAACCAAGTTACATTGCAATCGGATGAACAGTATGACAGTGCATTAAATACGAACAAAGATTAATTTTTATGTATTAGATTAAAAATAATTTATTTCACCTTTTTAAAATTGACATCATTTTCTGGTTAGCCTCAACAAGTTTGAATTAGTCTGGTACTATCTTAATAAGCTGGTAATCGTCTGGCAACCCCTTCCCCTCTCAAAGCCAACGGCACTCAGTCGCCAGACTGTCATAATGATAGTCCGAAAACACGCCAGAATACAACTATTAAATTATTCACATGTATTAGATGACCTTCAATTTATGCTGCAAGCTCTTGGTATACAAGTTCAAAATCAATCAAAATATGATAAAAACAATTGTATATTAAAAAGCTACAAAAAATATAAATGTGGTAGCTCTTATCACATAGTGAAGCATTTTTGTATAATAATTGTGTATTATCTAGATACATTTTATTTTTGTTCCACTCTGGCAGTGTTGCTGGTTTATTGATGATAGTTTTGCATTCAATTAACGATATAAAGGTCATCCAAATGTGACGTTTTAGTAGAAGGTAGTACAATTTCAAGCATGAACAGGTATACATTGCAATGACGCGTTTACATTATCATTGAACGACTGAGTGACTATATGGCCACAGTTGAATCGTATTGATGTCTGATGAAATATAAGACATCAATACGATTCAACTGTGTAATGTGAAACAATCGGTATTTTTCTTATTAAATATTGCGGTACAATTTGCAAAACCTTGTATTCAAAGCATCGATCATTTTATTTTTTAATTTAAAAAATGTAACAAATCAATTTTATAATGTTTTAAGTGAATATTTTTTTTTTAGATATTATAAAGAAAAGTTTGAGTATTGTCATTTTTGTCATTCAAAGATTTAAAAAAATGTATTATATATATATATATCAGTCGTTAGCAAGTTCATATTAAAAAAAAAATCTCCCGTGATCCATATTTAAATATTCCAGATGAGAGAAAAAAATGTCATGGATGAAAAACGTCGGGAGATTGAGAAATACAAACGAATAAACTCTAATTAAAAATTACGGAGACTATCTTATTAAGTGTTTTCTTTTGTGACGCGTGGTCACGAGACGTTAAATATCATTAAGCGGCTTCCATCATAAACATAGTGATGTGTGGTATACATAATATATATTTTAATTATATTATTAAAAATATAGGACATCTATTTATGGCCAAATAAATATTCCTTCAACGATAATGATATATAGCGGTGTTTCCCCGATTAATTTCCACGATACGAAAATTGATTCTCCACGAGATTTTTATTGTCCTCAAACATTTTTTGTTTACGTTTCACTAACGTATAAAAATATTTGCTAACCAAATCAAATTGACCAAATCATACGTTTGTTCACAAGATGAGACTTATTGTTAATTTTTAACGATATATAAAATTTAATAGTCAATTTTTGAGAATCCCACAGTTCAGGATGACTGATTAAATAATACATCCGTCAATCGATCGATAAATACTTTCCAACGTTCGATTACACTACGAAATGTAGATACATATATCATAGAATGGATACATACTAATATAATCATATTTTTTTTATACATATTGGAAACATAATATTAATTTTAAAACACTCAAGTTCTTATATTATAGGCGTTCTTCATGCCGTGTT